>VKOC01022976.1:0-57876 GCA_009364415.1 Spea multiplicata
CAAAGTGCACGTGATTTTTTTGGAGGGATATTTTTGATGTTTTGATTAACTTAAAAAAGGGAAAAAATCTGAGCACCGAGAGCAAAATTGTAATTGCTTCTTGGTGGTGGTGGGGGCGCTAAATAGCTCTTTTGAACAGCCCTCAAAGAAAAGAAGGAGACCTTTTGCCTACCGTGGCCTCGCCGTCACGTTTTTGGCACTAGGAGCACCTTTTTTTTTAATTATTATTTTTTCACAGCCGTGCCACCGACCTTGGGGACCTAAAAAAAAAAAACGGTTCAATCAATCGTGTACAAAGCAGTGTTTGTTCCTCCTCTGGGTAATTTCCAGATCACAATCCTATCGCTGATTATTACTTATTATGGCCTTATGTTTGGATTTAGATGAATAAGGATTTTCTAATCTATCGAGTGATTTCATTATAACCCAATCTGGTTCTGTAATGAATGGTCAGTGAAATAACTAGATAAGAAAGAAACACTCCTGTATCTCTGTTAGTCATTAAACGAAACTTTTTGCGTAAGTGTTCTAAATAATAGTTGTTCGCACGGCCTTATACTTTCTTTTTATTCGGTTCTCAAAAGGAAAATTAGGTTTCAAGAAAAAAGCCAAGTAAGGCATTAAGGCATGTAGACGCGGTCAAGACAACTTGCTGAAGTTCAAACCAAGCATCAGAATGGCGAAGAAAGGGGATTTGAGTGACTTTGAACGCGGCATGGATGTTGGTGCCAGATGAGAAACTGCTGATCTACTGGGATTTTCACGCAGAACCATCTCTAGGGTTTACAGAGAATGGTCCGAAAAAAATTATCCAGTGAGCGGCAGTTGTGCGGATGAAGATGCCTTGTTGATGTCCGAGGAGAATGGGTAGACTGGTTCGAGATGACAGAAAGGCGACAGTAACTCAAATAACCCCTTATTACAACCATCTCCCATCTCTGAATGCACAACACGCAGAACCTTGAAACAGATGGGCTACAGCAGCAGAAGACACTGCGGCTACACAATTTGCACCGGATCACCAAAACTGGACAATGGAAGACTGGAAGAACGTTTCCTGGTCTGATGAGTCTCAATTCCAGCTGCAACATTCAGATGGCCGGGTCAGACTTCGGCGTAAACAACATGAGAGCACGGATCCATCCTGCCTTGTATAAATGGTTCAGGCTGGTGGTGGTGTGGGGGACATTTTCTTGGCACACTTTGGGCAACACAACAGCCTAACTGAGTATTGTTGGTGACCATCGCCATCCCTTTATGACCACAGTGTACCCATCTTCGGATGGCTACTTCCAGCGGGATAATGCCCCAGGTCACAAAGCTCACATCATCTCAACCTGGTTTCTTGAACATGACAACGAGTTCCCTGGGTGTGTATATATAATACGGGGTAAGCTTAGCCGCTCTTGCAGGAGGAACATGCCTGGGAACTCCCAGGGTTTTTGCTCCAATATCAGGGTGACGGGGCAAAATCTCAGGGACACACAGTCCTAAGGTGATTTCTTCCTATTCTACACTGCTGTGATCATATATGACTTCCAATTGGTGCTTTTGCTTCAGGTATATTATGGTTGATATCCGTGCTTTAAGTAATGACAAGTCAAGCTTTCTATGAGGGCCGGTGTTAGAGCCATTTGGGTAACACATTTGGCGAGTCAGTACATAGAATCTTCATGATGGGCTATTGAAGGGTTAATATTTCAAGAGTCTCAGGATCAGCTCATTTAGAACGCTCTCGGGTATATTCATGATGCGTAATACGACTGGAGAGTCAAAATCCCAATTCTACCAAAAACTTTGCCACACGTTGACATAAAATCCCAAAAGTTTGAGTCAGACCCGAAAAGCTCCATATGATGTATACTGCCGTCACACGAGTCAATGAAAGAATGAACAAGAGGGAGGGAGTCTCTGAGTCTTAAGTTCCATTTCATGTGCTCATATACTGAAACTATCTGTCTACTTTACTGAGAAGGTGGTGGATAAGTGGAAGAGCCTCCAAGCATTAGTGGTAATTGCCTGTTGTGCTCAGGTCTGATGAGACAAAAGGACTGATTAAGGTTTGAGCCTTTACAGGAGACTAAATGGTTCATATCTGCCATCAAATTCTATACTTCTCTTTTATTCTTATCTGGAACGGTCAGAACACAACAGCGGAGCTATGTTTAGCTAGGACTATCATGACCAACTCAGGATAGTTGACAGCTATGTGGACTATGCTGACAGTCTGAATCATACCTACTGCAGGAAATTCCTTCAGTAACAAAGGTGACATTCTGTGAACTTGTTCTGCAAGATTCCATCCTGATAGAGGTTTGGAGCATTCCCAGCGCATCTTCAATGGGTCATGGCGCCACCCTGTGGCCGAAAGCCTCATTACACAAAGAAAAGCCTATTTTTCACACCAAGATTTAAGATTTTATGAGCTCAAGCATCAGTTCTTAAAGATTATTTTAAGCAACCATCCTCTTTTTATCTTTTTTATCTTTTATCATACTTCTTATCAAATGGCAATAACCCTTGATACTATGTAGGTAGCTTTATCCATAAGTACTCAAACATAGAATATGCCAGTAGGTCTGATCTATTGGCCCCGTCTAATCTGCCCATTTTTCTGGCTGTAAAGACTGAGCCAGTAATCAGTTGTTGGTCTCATCTTGGATTCATGAGCCATATACCTATCCCATGCATGTTTAAATTCCCTCAACGTATTAACCTCTACCACTTCTGCAAGAAAGCTGTTCCATGTACCCACCACCCTCTCAGTAGAAACATGTATCACTGGATTAGACAAAATGCATCAAAAACTGTTTTTTTCCCCTAAGGAATCAAATTCTGTATAAAGAGCAACATATACTTAATTAGAAACAAAATATTAAAAGAATTAAATAAGTCATAAATCTGAACCCACAACTTACTATTTTAAAAGGTTAAATAAAGTTACACATTTTAATTATTTCTCTCTTTTTTTACATCTATTTGTAAATATTCTTTGCGACAAATTCCTCCTGCACAATCTTACATAAAATCTGGCCCTTCGTAATCCCCTTTTCATTTATCTGTTAAATGATGTATCATTGAACAATATTTCACCCATCCCCATTCCATTTATTTTCTAAAACAACAGAAAATATTTCTTAAATCAACTATATCTTTAAAGATATATTATCAAAAATTCACATTATATTTTGTAGTGACCCAAGGATAAATTTATATTCTTAATATTATTGACTTTTTGATAAAGACATTAAATGAATGTCCAAAAAATGAATCTTCTTCACGCAGACAGCCAATGCTGGTGTTTAGACAGCGAGGGGCCCATGGCAATAAATTTAAATGGAGCCCCCAAGCATTAATTATCAATGATAGATTAGCAGAATAAATAAAAAAAAACATAAGACTCAGAGAGCCGGTATGATTAATGGTTTCAGTTCATGACTGTTTAATAATATTAATGTGAGCCCCAATGAGTTCTTATGGCAAAAGAATGTAACTGCTGTACCCCGATTCTCAGGGGTCTTAAATAAGATCTTTAATTATTCAGCGGGGGCAAGACTGGCTATCTGGCAAACTTGCCGGATGCCCAGTGGATGCCCAGTGCCCCTTACTCACCCGATCTGCCGCTGCGGCAGTGCTGGGCCGCTATCTAGCCATCGGCTACACTTATGTCATTAGGTCTTCTGGCTTTAAAGGGCAAGGACCAGGTGCTGGTACAAGGGGGATCAACTAGTACAGGGGTGTCCAACCTGCGGCCCTCCAGCTGCTGCACGACTACATCTCCCATACTCCTCAGCCAGCCCCTTAGCTGAAAGAGCATTATGGGAGATGTAGTCCTGCAGCAGCTGGAGGGCCGCAGGTTGGACACCCCTGAACTAGTATGTCACAGAGGTCGTGACCTCCAGTGGTACTCCCTTTTTAGCTGGGATACTATACCTGCAGACACACCCGTCTTACTTACTCCAGTCCCTATTCTGCTATTAGAATCTTCCTGAGTTAAGAGAATGCCTGTCCTGTCTTTTCCTAGATCCAGAACCTCTTCACTTTTAGCTAATAGGATTACAGGGGTCCAGCCTGGTATCCCACCTGTAACTGGCCATGAAACATTCTGCCCTCCTTGCCAGCCCTCCCTTGGCATCATCTTACTATAAACATTATTGTGTCTCTTAGGGCTGTAGAACCCGTCTGATACCCTAATAGCCAGCAAACATTCCGAGCTACAAGAAAATAGGGGCATCAGGCGAGGAAAGAGAGGGGCAGATGAAATTTGGGTTGAAAAGAAGGTATGAGCGCTGATGCTTTTGGACTTTTATTTAAGCCAAGTGTGGCAGGGTGAAGTCAGGTGCTGATAGGTATGCTTGGAAAACCTGAGTCCTCCAGCACTCAGATGGTTAAACCAGGAAGGATAGTTGGGATCATCAAGAAGTAAGCAGAGACAGCTGATGGTAATGCCTGTGAAGTCTTGCTAGTCAGAGCAGAGCACTTAAGCCAGGATTACAGGGGTCCAGCCTGGTATCCCACTGTAACTGGCCTTAAATTATTCTATTAAATTTACATGTTATATTATTATCATCTGATGGATGTTTAAAAGTGGCTTGGGCCAGCCAGCCAGCCGGCCGGCCGGATAGATGGGGAATAGGTTTTATTTTACTTTGTAGGCCTTAAAAGGAACCAAGTCTGCCAAAATGTTTAGTTCTGCTGTGGAGAAAGTGCCTTTAAAAAAAAGCTATTTGGGATGTTTAATCTGCACTATGGGAGGCACATGGAAATATCCTTCTTAAAAAACTATATAAATGTTTTTCCATTTTCTGTTAATTAATTGAATTTTCATGTGATAAGTCTGCTTTAAAAATATGGTGTTCAAAAACTACTAGTTCTTCCTTAGCTGGAACCCAAACCGGTTTGATTAGCTGCAAGTTAATCATTCCCCTTCCCACCGGTTCAGTCCCTCTGCTTTGGAGTTTGACACAGTTTTAACCCCCCCTGGTGATATTGCCCCCTCTTACATCACTATGTCCAAGCAGTCAGGCGTAATATGACACAATCTACTAAACGTGTAGACGAGAGAACTGTTGGTAACTCGCTGAGGTCAAAGTTTGACAAGTGAGTTCACGGGTCAGAGTTCAAGTAGTATTACATAGAACAGATGTGTCATTTGATACCAGGGTACATTTGACCACCGGTGTTGGTATATAAGGAGTTAGATAATACGCAGGAACTGTGGTGGACATTTTTTTTAAGCTGCTGTTCCACCTATTCTGCTCGATTCAACAATTTTGTAAGTAAACACAGATTGGAAACCTTTCCTTACTGTTGAATGTACAGAAATATGCGAGGGCATGCAACATTGTTACGTGAGTTTTAGTTGTGGACATGTAGGTTTTTGTTTTTTTTTATGTGCAGGAACTTGCAAGTTGGACTTTTGCGGCAAACTTGTGTTTTTAGCCAACTTGCAAGAACTCATAGTTTAGTGGATAAACCTGCCCCTCTTTCTTCCTAATGTCTCCTGATTGAGGTTCTTGTCGTACAAAACGATTCAAATGCGATGAACTTTTCCAAGGACAGACAGCCTTCCCTAGTGCATTCCCTTTCAGGAGCGTCTCAGGATTTAGCTCTCTTGTGCAGTTACAGTAACATCTCCATTGGTTTATCACTACCCAGACATGCCACCTTCTCAGTAAAGTAGACGGGTAGTTTCAGTATATAAACACATGAGCATTGTCAGTGGGGGTCCAGTTGGAATCTCTTTGGGTATAAGAGAGCCCTAGACATCTGGACTCACCAAAAGAGATCCCTGAAGGGGGAAATGCCATACAAAACAAGTTTGAGAGGAGCCCACTGAGGACGGAGAGTCGTTCGATAACATGTCTTCGTCAATTTCTCCGTCTGATCCTGCCATGAGGGCAGCCCGGAAACCAAAATGCAAGGAAAATGCTTTCTTTATTCACTTAAATGGGTTTTGATCAATTTGCTGATCTTAAGCCACTTTTTTATTTTTTATTTTAAATCCATCAATAAACTCCAGCACCACATACTGTATGTTTGCTTAACATTCCTGCCAAACTCTTTTAATTTAAATTCATTATTTCAATGTGTGTTTATTAATCAGATTCCATGTCACCAAAGGTCAAGGGATCACAGTCGCCTAATATCTTACGACAGATCAGGGGTTGTCTCCAAATTGATTAGCGTTCTATATTCCCTCTTGCCATGGCAGGTCTACGTGTTTGTTGACCTTGTAGAAGTAACATAATCTTCATCACTGATCACTAAAAGTATCCCTTTTTTGTGTGCATCATAACTTATTTGTTTTTTCACTTGGTTTATTTAGACTCATCTGATATGTAACAAACCCATATGGAAACAGTTGCATTGTATGGAATGTAGATGGCTTCTTTTACATTCTCCTAACAGCCGGTTGTAGCTTCAGCCAAGCACGGTGCCCCTACTTGGCCAAGAGCATTAGACTTGTGTGACATCCCCCACTACACTTCTGATCAATGGAAAAACCCATTGGTTATCAACAGCCATAACTCAACTGGAGCAGAACAATTAATTAAGCTGGAACCCGGCAGGTTTGGACTGAGCCCAGCTGAACCCTGTAGCTATCTATGGACTTTAATCCTAACAGAACATGGGATGATGAGTTTAGAGTTGAGTGAAGACTCAAACCATCATCGGTTGTTGGTCTTGTCTTGTCATGGTTCATGAGCCATATGCCCATCCCATGCTTTAAGTTCCCCCCACTGTATTAGAAAAATGGGCAGCCTAGACTGGGGCCGAAAGGGTCTCCATTGCAATCCAATTCCATGTTTCATGTGCGTCATGTGACATTCAAAAAAATCTGACTTGTTTGAATTTTTTTTTATTTTTTTTTTATTTCAGGCTGAATTTTTCAAACTTTTAAAAAAACCAGAATGATTTAGCTATAGCAGATGACGATATCTATTCCTCTCAGCCAGCTGCGTAGCCCGTAGTACAGTGCAGAGCTGATTGGGGATCGTACACATTATTGTCTGTAGCAGGCAGGGTGCTGTTGGTTAACGGGACTGCTTTAATTTAACGTTCTTCTTGCTTCAGCAGATGTGTCTTGTTGGCAGGCCGGTGGAACACCCTTGGGTCAAGAAGCGCGATTGTTGGAATTTCCTGACTCTCTCTCATGTAAACATACCAAACTAATGACGTTGCATCTCGCATGCCATGTCTGTCCCCATGTCCTTTCCAGATCATTACCCGCGAGAGGTAAACAAACGCCACCAAACCAAAGACAATCTTCGAAAGGGTCCAGCTGTTCGAAAACATGCTGTATTGGTGCGAGATAGCGACGTGGTTTTCCTCCTTTTCTGCTACATATGGTGAATATGGCCAAGTCCGGGCTGATCATCTGGCACGCTGGGCAAATACCCGATGGGCCGCTGTCCGACATCACATTATCCAGCCGTCAGCCACACTTATGACATTTGGCAGCCATAAGCCTTAAAGTGCCAGCGTCTTCTTGTCATCCCCACTCCAGCCCTGCTCCATGTATAATGGCGGATTACCAGGACTCTTGGGCAATATTTTCTTTTTCGGGAGGAAAGGGAGTGGTGTTGTCTCTGCTCATATTCTGCCCACTTTCTGCCCCCCTTGTGCAATACAGGCAAGCGACACTCCCATGTGTGGCCAGTCCCACATCTGTGTTGGCGTTCAGGGCCACCTCGGGAGTAAAATCAGAACTGCGTTCTTCATTGGTGAGGCAGCATGAGAGGTTGGAGCGTCCTTTTAAATAAAACGCAATTCACATAAATGACCAGTAGAGGGCACTAAACACAAGCAATCTACAAGGCCGATTTAATATTCTCCAATAATAATAATTATGAGACATTTTATATTGATTTCATTTTAATTTGCAGCAATCAAAGTCAAACAAGCCCGCTTTCTGTCATTTGAAGAGAAATCATAATGAAAGAGTAGTAGAGTAGATAGGAAAGTAGCCTTTTCTGGCCATCTGAGGGTTAACTAGCATAGGGCATGTAGTTTGACGTGCTGCTGGCATGTCGGGTAACGTTATTTGATTCTGACTATATTTGTTTCATGCAGGGATAGCCTGGAGAACTACAACTCCCACGATCTTCAGCCAGGAGGGGTGAGATGGCACGTTGGATCACGGAGCTGCTAACCAGGGGGTAAAATACTTTAAATAAAAAGAAAACTTTAAAAAACCCAGAGTATTCAATAAAAACAAAAAAGTCACACATGGCAGTCCTGGAATCATTTATAATAGATTTGAGCGTTCCACTTTAAGAAACTCTCCTGTTGCAAAAAGGCTAACGAGGGGCACGTTTGTTATAGGGGGAGTGGTCAGAGGTGTGGCTAGGGGAGGGGCTTTCTTGGGACTTTAAATGTGCCTTTTTGACCTATTGAAGGCGATGATAGCTAATTGGGGCTTTTATAGCCATAGAACCCTGCGTTACCTTTGTACCCATCAAACATTCTGACCTCCTAGAAAAGAGGGGTATCAGGGGTGGAAGGCGGGACGTAGGGATTTGGATCAAAAAGTGGGACTGGCCCTCCTAAACAAGGACACTTGGGATGCATTTTATATTGTTTACTGAAACAGAAAAACCGTCTTAAATCAATGGGGTTTATTTACTAAAAGGAGGGAGGATTGTGGTTTCAACTCTCTCGCTTTCCTATTCATTACTGACAGGTTTCTCCAGCAAGAAGGGCTGAGCTGGCCCTGTATGATGTATAACTCAATGAGTGAGGAGGCTTTGGAGAAATCGCACTGATTTAGCTTTATCTTAAAGCTCTTCCTGCAGCAGAAGGAGACTGGAGTTAGGTCTTCCTAATGTATAGCGAAACCGCAGCTCTTCTGCAAGCCCTCCGTTTAGTGAATAGACCCCTCTGTCAGCAACATGAAGATGCAGTTTTATTTCTAAAGGTATAGCCACTCTTTAATTAATAATCAATGGTGAATCTGACCATCGGCAGCTTACCGGCGTCGCGTACAGAAGACCGGCTTAAGTGTTGGCGGGGTACGTGTTTGGTCTACGAGCCCCGCTTTCTCCCCTTGGTTAAGGACGTGATGGAGCCGAGAATGGATGAAGCTTCCTAGACATAGACGTTGATGGATGAATCCCTGTGTGTGATGACGGCGTCTGTCTTCTCTCTCTCTGACCTGGGCGATGTGACAGATCTGCTCTGGCGTCTGTTAACCGTCCTTCCAGCGTCACTACGGATCACATCGTAAATCTGGTGCGAGATCTGTTCCTGGAGAGGGGCAGCCTGGGGTAAAACCTGCTATGTGAATTATAACTTGTCGCAGGGAGTGCTTCTGTTTCATAGTGAACATTATTGGCAAATCTTTGGGGCAATATCCAGCGAAAGGGTCTGGTGATTACCTGGGGCAGTAAAAAATGGCACCATCTGAAGACAAATGGCCCTGGGGCGACTCTCGCCATTCCACGCTGGTTAAAGGGACACTGCGGGCATCGTATGAACCTGAATGTGTGGTCCCTTTAAATTGTTGTGGTTTTGCCCTTGCTATTCATTTGCCCCTTTTATTGCCCCCAATCTGACGAGGGCATTTCTTGTTCATCTTTATTTAACCAAGGCTGTATCTCCCAACTGTCCCTCTTAAGAAGGTACAGTCCCTCCTTTTGGACCCAAATCCGGTCCCTTTTTTTCTCTGTCGCTCTTTTCTAGGAGCTTGGCATGTTTGCTGGGTATGAGGGTTCTAGAGCTCTAAAAGCCCCAATAAAGTGTATTTTATGCTGCTTAAAGAATATAACGAGTCACAAAGTCATCTAAAACATATAAAGCGGTCCCCAAATATTCCTAAATTCTCCTGTTTGTTTAAATGAAAAATGTTGATTATTCACATACATTTTTTTACTCTTTATACGATATTTAGTGGTGTAGAGCGTACAGCAGAGAAATTGCTGAAAGGCTTTTACACAGGTGTTCAGCTTAGCCAACATGTCTACAGCAAGCTGACCCCAAGAGCTTGCAATCTAACCATTTGTTTGAAGCAGCTTTCCATGGTATAACGGGTGAGCCACGAAAAGCAAAGCAGAACCCTTAACCCTTAAGAACCCTTAACTGACATGATCAAGTGGCCACACTTACTTCCCTGGTCCCCAAGGGGTTAACGTCATTTATTACGCCTTTTTTCCCCGAATTCTTCCATAATTAGTTTTTAAAATAACAACAATTAAATAACTTTCAATGTGTAAAGCCCTACAAATGGCTGCAAACTCATCTTCCTTGGAATCCCACTAATAATGACTTAGGAAATATTGCCCCCCCAACCCCCCAAGATCAAATTGTCTGAGACCACCTTGCCATGATTGACTGGAGCGGGGGTAACGTTATACTCATAAAGTACATGAAGGGGTTACGGGATTGCAGTCCCGATCCCTGACCATTAATAATCATTCTTCATGCCATGGTGGCTGTTTGGCAGTGAAAGGGTTCTCTCCGGAGCAGAAGAAATTCTTTAAAAAAAAAAAATGTGGGGGGGGGTCAGTGGGGTATATTTTTGGGTGTTAAAAGCCTGTTTGTGATTAGAATGGGGAATGCATTGTGTAAAATCCTAGTAAACAGAGATGGGGAGGAAAAAATCCCCCCCCCCTTAGTACCCCCACCAGAAGGCGAGCGATGCTCAGATGTTTGCAGATTAATAGCAGAGGGCTCCTCAGCACAGCCACCAATTCTACATGTCCTTTCAATTAGCTCCACTTTCCCAGTCGGCTTGCCAGAGCGAGGGGGTAGTAGAGGCGGGGAGGGGGATTGATGGGGGTAGTTTTTTAAGCATTTTGCTCAAAATAGAAGGTTTTTTTTTTTCTTTTTCTTTTTCTTTTTTTCCAGCTCACAAAAAGTTTTTGAAAAGCTGCTGAAGTTTGGCGATTTCTCCCCCCCCCCCCTCATTTCAGAGAAAGTCTGCCTGTTCCGCTGTGTGCTGAGCTGGCTTGGTGATAAGAGGCGCTTATCTGTACCATCCATGCATGGCACCTCGCAATAAACATCGCTCCGGGGGCAAGCGGCGGCAGGCAGAGCCGCTCGTGCAGGGACGCACGCTATAAGGTAAGCGATCTATACGTACCCTGCTTTCCTTACATACGTAACGCGAGGGATTGGGGGTCTGCATCGATGCCGGGTGGGATAAGGAGCTAGATTGTGAGTTCTGAAGACTACAACTCCCATCATGTTCAACATTTTGGGGGGCACGTTCTCCAGTACCGGGGTATCAGGGGTGGGCAGCAACCTTCTTTGGTGTCCGGGTACAGAGACTCTTTTTTTTTGCCCCTGTGGGGTACCAAAGATCCCATGTGCCTATAGGAACTTTTTGATGTTTTTTGAAAATCCCTAGTTTCCTAGACAAGTCCTTCCATCCCCCTGCTTTGCGTAATATATCCTAAGCCTGATGGGAATTGTAGTCCGCAAGAACGCGGTGTCCTCTTTAATGGTTGTTAATGAAAGAAAGTTTTTTTTCTTTTTCTAACCAAAACCCTTTAACTCTTTATAACCGCAAAGCACTAAGCGTTACACGGGTTCATGTGCAATTACTAAACCGGCAATCAAATGGTTAATCAGCGCGTATCCAAAGCAGTAAAGCAGTTATTGACTCGCTGATCTGTCATACTTTCCTCGCGGAGGGTAACGTTGTATTGGGAGAATTGTTATTGAATGTTCCGTAATGTATATAAAACGTATGTGTATTATTTTTAAACAATGTTGATATATTTAAAGAAAATAACGCATTTTTGTGACGATGCCGGACGGCGTGCCGTTCCCTTAAATTAAGTATTAATGACACTTTATAGTACTTTTAACAAATCATTTTATTAAAAACATTACCGGAAACATCTTATAAGAAGCCAGTTTCTATGGCAACAATCAATCGGCGTCTCCGTTTCGGTCACATGATTAACTATTCCTGGGAGGGCTTTGGATATCCAGCAGTGCTAGGAATGATGTTCTCAAAGGGTTAAGTTCCGTGGAGTAGGTGGAACAGGCAGGATGATTTTGGGCACCATGGGGGGCAATTTGCCTCTTGGCTCCATCAGCTGTAAAGGCTGCCCTGGATAGCATAACCTATTAACCCTATAATAGCCAAGAAAACTAGGTTTTCTTGGCTAGACATATGGAACCGTAGTCAAGGTCATTACCGCCCCCCCAACCCCTTTAGCAATACAGCGGATGGCAAAGTAGCTTGTGATCGAGGCTACGGCTTTCCCTAAGGCCACCATCAGCATAAAGAGGCACTGGGACTTTTAGCGAAAATCCAAGACAGTTGGCGAGAAAAGGAGACATTATATTGATTGTAAGCTCTTGGGGTCAAATACTCCCCTTTGCTTTGTTCCCGTCTGTTGAAACTGGTTCTGGAAGCAGGTACTTGTATGCCGTGCCTGGCCGCTGTCCACGGTTTGACACTTCATAATAACGCAATAACGGCAGTGTATGAATTCACTGGGGACGGATGATCTTTAGCTCGCGTTTCCTTCCTGACTCCAATAAACCTGAAAGCAGTAATAATAGATGTTCCCTGGCTGCGTAGTTTTGGTCTTCGCAGGTAGGGGGCGCTGTAGGTTATGGAGATGGTTGGTTGTTCATATGAAAGAGTCAACACTCCTGAGGATAAACCATTAAAGTGTCAGAGAGTTGGATAGTCCCTCTCTTAGTGACCTGGAAAACCCTTGTGGGATGCTCATTGGGGCTTATTCACTAAAAGGCGAGCTGAAGATCTGGTACGGCAAGTAAAAAAAAAAAAAAAAAAAGTCATCATCTTCCCATCTAACGATGTGTTCTGAAGGACAATCCTGAGGATGCTCCAGAAGAGAAGGGTCATGCTTAATCTCTGAGATATTAGGTATAGATATAGATCAGATTCTTCCAATCACCTACAAACAATCATTTAGTGGACAAGACCCCAAATAATTATATTTCATTTAATGAGAATGTGTGATGCCCCCCCCCCTGCGCATGTTGCGGATACGATCATATATAGTATGGAACAATCCCGCCTTGGCAGTAAACGGGTTGGAAGAACCAAAATGTTAATAGCGTTCCTTTTATGTCCTGGAAACAATGTATCTTCTGGATTTTGACGGCATCTGTTACATCCTGTTCCTTATTTATTTTTTATTTACCGTATTTTTACTTTTTTTTTTATTTTATTAATCTTTCCCAAGGAATCTTGCCATGGGGAACGTTTTATTATTTCTCTGCATAGAGCCGGTCCGTGACCCAGACGCAGCTGCATCATCGTTAAGCTCCATACAGTCTGAGTTCCTATGTAGGTTTTGGTCGGGTGGTCTGCTATTGTTGATTGTATGTGGATATGGTGGGGTTTTGGCATTAAAACCATGTGTAATAGCATTATTTATATGCAAATATTCATATGTATCGTTGTATCACTATTGTTATCAGATCAACTTAACAATGTAGGGTTTGTGATGCTCTGTTGGGTCCCACACACCACAGCAAAGTACGATTGTCGTCGTTGTACGGTCTAGTGGCGCACCTTCTCAGCAGAAGTGTGGCAATCCTGCCACTTCTCTTAAATCGTTACAGCTCTCTATACTATATGAAGCAGGGCCCACTTTACCTAGTGTGTGCCATGGGCAAAGACTCTACCCTATGCCTGACCCAGGGCATCGCCTCCAGCCACCCCCTCTGTGGCCGCCATCTTTATTGTGGCGCGCCGGAATATTTTGGTCTTCACAGGTAGGAGGCGCTGTAGGTTACTGCGAGGTTTGTACATATGGAAAGGGTCAATACTCCAGAGGATAAACCCTTAAAATGTGAAAGAGTTTTGTATTACAGCTTTAACCCCTTCATGACAAAGCCCATACATGTACGGGCTCACAATGCATTGTTTTTAATGGGTTTAAGGACAATCCGTTGTCCTTAAGGGCTTAAGTGACCCGGGAAATTCCTTTGTTGGAGGCTTAGTGGGGCATATTCACTAAAAAGTGATATAAGGGCACGTTACAGGAAGCCCAAAAAAGTCATCCCATCTCCCACCAAACTATATATTCTGAAGGGAAAACCCTAGGACCCCCCTCCCAGTTTTGTGACAGTTGAGGCTTTATTCACTAAACCCCATTTTTACGCTTATGGTAAACTTGGAGCTAACGCAACAAACTCCTTCTTTACTTATACAGACTTTATCAGTAAGGTCTTAGGTGCTCGGTCAGGTGGAGTTCTGGGGAACTTCATCAGAGCTGAGATATGGGAATCTGAATGAGAAGCCCGCTCTGGAGGAGGCTTGGGTCCTAGCTGGTCATGCGAAGAAAAGCAAAGGAGCTTAATATATTTAGAGTGACTGCTGGCAGACCTGAAAATTTAATGGATAGCAGACTTGCCAATATCTTCTGGCAAGCATCGGTGTTTGTCAATATCTGCCAGTTTTGTTTATAAAAATTGTTGCCAATTTTTTTTTCCTTTCTTTTCTTGTATAACATTGGTAGTCCATATTCCAGATGTACAAAGAAACGTTCTTCATCCAGAAGTAACGTGTGGCCTCACTTTTGTCACTTGGCAGCTGCCCGACACGTCATGCCCAGCCCGACCCTGGCCCTCATATAGAGAAGGTCTTGCTTCCCCATGCCAGAACGCGCCATAGTGAAACTATAGGTGATGACCTCCAGTAGAACTTCATGCAACTCTTTGTGATCCTCATAGAAAGGTCTACCGGGCACAACACAGTCTCCAGCTTTTTTTCTCTTAGCTGTAGCATCAAAAACTCCCCAGAAACTGTAAAAACCCAAATAATACTTCAAATAAAATCATTCATTCTGACAACACACACAAACAGGAGAGCCTTCTGGTCCTCCTCCTTCTTCTTCTTCTTCTTCTTCTTCTCATATTTCCACCCAACACTCATATATTATTATTTATAAGAAGAGCTGCAATGTGTTTACTTGAAAAGACATCTTGGGTTTACGTAAGGATTTAGAACATTCCACTCGAGGCACAGATTAGTTGTTAAATATTGTAAACCAAGTTAATTTGGAAGCTTCGGCCAAGTTTGTTGTCTGCGTTACGTTATTTAGGGAAGTTTTTGCCTAAACAAATATGGTTTCCTAACACGCTGTCTGAAATGATGACTTTTTGTGGATCCCCCCGACAAACACAGGAGGAATTTTATTTATTTGTATGAAGCTGTGTTGTTTAAATTAAATTTAGGCTGTGATTTCTGCTTTTTTTTGTGTTGATTAGTTTTGTATACTTTTCAGAGTTGTGTTTTTGGGGGGGTCTTCTGCTCCTCGCATCTGCTATTTCACTTCCATGTGTAAATAAATCCTAATTCGTTCAATACATAGAGAAAAGGCTGGTTAATGTTTGTAGATCTGGTTGACAGGAACCCCAAAACACAGATCCCTTCGACGGAATCTACTCCATTCGTGGGCTTAATAGATTAAATGACCGTTTCTGGCTTCATGATGAAAGGTCATAGAGTTTGCTCCTCAGATGTCCAAAGACCAAATCTGACCTTTGAGGGGTTTTGTTATGTTGAAAAGGAATGCAGTTACGTATATTCAAGGTTCTTTTTTTATTTATTTGGCAAATTTATTTAATAAACATTTTTTTTCCTACAAGTTTGAAAACTATGCTAACAATTTTCAGAGGTCCTTGGCTAATCTGGGTCTATAATAGCCAAGAAGATGAATTTGAACCCCTTGTTTTTCATTGTGTTCTCATGGAACTTTTCAGAATATTGAAGAAACAAACTAACAATAGGGAAGGAGAAGTGCAGAACGTGCTCAATATAGGGGCAAAATATAAAACTATGGTGATGGTCAATACCTGATGTCCAGTTGGCCTTGGCTGCTGTGGTTGCCCAGGTTCTGATCGGCACCATTAAGAAGAAAAAGACAGTTGTGTCTGTTTACTAAAGAGGAGAGTTTCAATTTAAACTTCGCTATAAATGAGCGTAATTGCCTAGCTTGTCCTGAATAATGTATAATTAAATCCTAGTGGGGTTCCAAAAGGTTTACTTAATCTTACTACGCGTTATACGGGGCCAACCCGCCTTTTCTATTTCAGGAGAAGCTCATTGGTAGCTTCTCTTCTCTTCACTTCCTAAGTAGCTCATCTTTTATCAAGCGTTGCCTAGCGGAATTTCCAGAATAAAAACTGATACGGAAAATAGCTTAGACTAAGTTGGTGGTATGGCGCGAGCAAGTTAAAATCTGATATTAAAATGAACCCCACACCCTGTGCTGTTACAAAAAGTATGAAACCCATCAAGGACAAAATTGTGGATCCGGGACCACCCTACGAGGCCCACATTTAACAAGGAGAACATGCTTTTTTTCACTCAACTTTACAGTTTGTTGCTTCTTTAACCTTAATAATTAAGTGATTTATATTTCCACCAGTGATGGCTTCCAACCAGCAAAATGTGAAATAAAAATGACGAAACGCTATAGCTTTAATTTTTTTACTTAAACGAGTCTGCCGTAAAGTTTTTAAAGGTGGTTTTCAATCGCCGCCAACTAGTATATTCTGTAGATGACTTTACTTTCTGGGTGATCTTCCCTGACCACACATACAATTTTTAAATTTAAATTTTATTTTGTAGCGCTCTGATTAGAGTGTAAGGCTAATAACAGAATCTAGTTTAATTCTTTTTGGTAATTTTATTAATTTTTTTTAATATTTTATAGAACTTTTATTCCTTTTAAAAAAATATACTATATATATATATATATATATAAAAAAAAATTCATCATTGTATTTACTTTTGTGGTAGTTATAATAGGGAATTAAATAGTTTCTTTAAATTTATATTTAAAGATAGTTATATACTTTTTAAGTTAGGATATTGCCCAATATGTCTTCTTTTAAAAAAAAAATTAAAAAAAAATAAAAAAAGTAGTTTCAAGTAGCAGTTTAAAGATGCAAGATTTTGTTCGACTTAATTACACCCCTACCAGTTGACATCAAAGTCCATTTTCAAACGGCCCCTTCTTTAGCATATAGAATAAACATATTTTATTTTTTTATCACCCAGGGTTTTTGGCATATAGTCCTAGTTTTTTGGTCACTGACCCCAATACAACTGAAATAACATAAAAAAAAATAACAAAGCCTCTTGAAGCTATCTGCTTTGCCTATCTTGGCTGCCCTCTGCGCAAACCCTACTCACACTGGTATCTTGGATCCATTTGATTTTGGTCGTTGAATGCTGTTGGAGTAGCTAGAATCTCGTCGTGGCTGCTTACGCTCCGTCTTTGACGCAGGCACCACAGTAATGTTGAAATGCTTGTTGACAGTTTTGAGAACTTTTTCATCATGGTATCAAGCATGCGAAGTGCCCATTTGTCACAGCGACAAGTTGTTTAGTGAAATCGCTCTTTGATCTTTCTGTTGTAATTGTTGGGAGGTTGGCGGATTCTCAAGGCAGCCATGATATTAGACTGCGTTACAGGCTAAGGGGAAAATAATTATTATTTTTATTATTATTTATTATTATTATTATTTTGTTTTTAAGTAGTCCGTCTTTTTTAAAGAAAATTGTCGTATATAACTGAAAAGTATATTACAAAATGTGCGATATGTCTCAAAATGAACGGTACTTTTTTAAAAATTTTTTATGTTTTTTTTAGAAATAAGTTTAATGTACTTGTTTTGTTACCTATTTGTTGTTCTGTTAAAAGCACAACCATGTATTTCAGCGCCGTGTGTTTAAAACTAATTCTTTACGTTTTATGACCTGGCTGTTGGTGGTCACATCGCTTGTAATAATAATCAAACCAGGACAATAGGAAATCTGAGAGCGCTGGTGGGTCAGGGGTCCAGAGCCCTCTTGACTTCATGATGAATCCTTGGGATGGGGTTGAGAGATTTGGCCCTGTTTAGGTAAAGGATAGGATGTAGGATGATAATTTGGCTCAGACTGGGAGAAACAACCTCTCTGATGCCTGAAACATATGCCAAAGTTTTAAGAAGCAACCACCTATGACGTGCATTTGCATAGTCCAAAGTAGGTCAACTAAGTCTTCTTCTGCATTTACTTGGATGTCTGGTCTACTCTACTTTATTTTCAAATCTACAACTACCTCTTCCCATTTTTCCAGACCGATATAATTTCTTAGTCTCTTTTTAGTTTTACCCAGCATAATGGACATGATATTGTAGGAAAGAATGATAATGTCAGGGTTAGGAAGAATGACGGTGTTAATGTAGGAAATGACAATAATGTTGAAGAGCTTGGTGTCGGAGTAGAAGAGAATTCTAAAGTCTGGGTAAGAGAGAATGATGATGAAAGAGCAGGAGAGATTGTTAAGGCCAAGGTAGGAGGGAATGATAAGGTCAGGGCAGGAGAGAATAAGGTCAGGGCAGGAGAGAAAGATTAGGTTAGCTTCTATTGCAACTGTAAACATTTTGACACATAATTCCTGGATACGTAGGCAAGTTTTGAGAACCTTTGCTCAGCCAAAGCTAATAAGGATCCTACAAGGAGGAACATTTCTGGAAAGCTTCTACATTACAGGCATTTAAGCCATCGAGTTAATCGTGGACAGATCGCGGAGATGCCTACCATCTTTTTCCTATAAACTCACATTAAAAGTTCCTTTTGTGAGTTTGTTTGTGAGAACAAAGATGACCATTCAGGAACAGTCACATCCATGTGTTTATTAAAGGCATTGTTACAAAAATCAGAAAAACATGTCTGGGATATTCCAAAGTACGGTTATAAAAGCAAAGGTTTTTTGTTTTTTTTTAAATGTTTCTTTTTCCATAAGGACCCAATTGATGTGGTTTTCTCCTTCCTGCACACGGTCCAAAATAATTACGCTGCACTAACTAACAATAATAATGCCAAACATTTTCCATCGCGCCCGACCGCCGCTCGTTTCCACGCATTACCTTTACGAGTGGCATATTGTAGTTTTATTGGCATCTTATCAATAGAACGCATGTTTTTTGCAGAGTATCCGAACTTTATTTAATGGATTTGGCAGATGCTACGAGTCTATACAAGACGCCACTAAAAGCGTCGGAGAGAAAAAGGGGGGGGGGGGTAGACATTTTTTTTTTCTTTCTTCAAACTGGCAAAGCAGTCGAGGGTTTAAAGCTCCAAAAAACCCTGTATTTAAGCATAAAATCTTGAACCTAATCCAATGGCTTAGGTTGATTTGTGAAGTTTTATGGAACGTGTAATGTATAGGAAGGTAGTGTTACAAACGTACATGAACATAATACTCGCGTTATGGATGGTGATAAATTCCGGCAAAATATTATTGTAGGACTACTGTGGGCAAGTGGATTTCTGGATTAATCTTTTAAGCCGGTCTACGGGAATCCACACAAGGGATGATTCAAAGGGAAACTGTAGCCCAAAAACCTAAAGGGAGCGGTGAAACTCGATTATGGAGAACATTTGAACGTAATGATAATGGGTGTTTTAAGTTTCTTTCGATAAAAGGGCACTCTAGTGCCCCGTATAGCCCTGCCAATGAAGAATATGTATGTTGACCCCTTAATGACAAAGCCCGTACATGTACGGGCTCAAAATTCATTGTTTTCAATGGGTTTAGGGACCGCCCATTTTCCTTAAGGGGTTAAAGTACTTCTTTGTGAGTATTTTAACATGCGTTCTTTAACTTGTTGGATAAAAACTTAACTAAATAAAGAAATGACTTGGTTTTAAGGAAATGCTGACTGACGGTGAGTATATGTAAGGGGGCGCGGGGAGGCTAGTGCCACGGGGAGGGTGCATGTGTTGCATGTTAGTCTACGCATGTTGGGGGGCCTAAAAATGTCTCACCTCTCGGTATATGTTGTGGGTACAGGCAGCAAGCCTAGAAGAAAAATAATCTTGTGAAATTAATCAGGCTTTAGTTGTTCAGGTCATTATTTAGCATCGTTTGAGCTGTATGCCTTTACAGTCCAATGAGAAAAATATGAGGCTTCAGGAGGCGGCCATTTTGTTTTCTGGGCTGCCAACTTCTTATAATCTCATCGGCCTGAAAAGTGATTTATAAACCAGAAATTCAATTATTAAATTTTACAAGCAAAGCAGTGTCTCATAAAAAGATATAACACGTTTGGTTGTAAAAGCACTCAAACTAGCCCATATTTAATCAGGTAAAGCCGCTGTATGAATATCCCCAGGAACCTGTTTTTATTAGATCTATTGCCGTATTTTGCAATGTATTTTTAAAAAGAATTTATTTACTAATGAGGTATGCACCCCGCGCATCCTATGTAAATCTATTTTATTCACAGGATTGGCCATTTCTAGACTTCTAAATCCAAGTGAGGTCGCTTGGCTCTAAAATGTTTCCCTAGTTGTAACTTATTTAACTTAAAAAAAAAAACAGCTTTAAATGTAATGAAGGTTCTGGCCGGAGGTTAGAAAAATGTTGAGGGTCATGCTGTTAAAAAAGGAAAATAATAGACTCATCTGCAGGGAGGACAACGCCGTCAAGACTTTGCAGGGAACCTTATTTGATGGTAAAAACAGCAATTTTGGAACAAGATTATTGATCAAACTTCTAACATTAATCAAACGTTATCCAGCGAGTAAAAATTGTACTTGGTTTCTTCCAGTTTAAAGGTATAGGAAACACACCATTGTGAGCGGTCTTGTTGTAGGCCATGACAAAATTGCCCACCACGAAAGGTAGAATGGGATAAGGCTGTAGGCATTGACCCCATCAATTACTTATAGTTATAACCAGACGTGGAAGCTCTCTCCGAGTTTGACCAAGAGTCTCCAGATGAAGCACTGGTTCCCGGAGCCTCCAGGTCACTCTGCTCTTTCTCTCATGTAAAGCTCTCCAGAGAGCGGGAGCTTCAGGTAGCCGCTCTAACAAGTTCCCAGGTATCATATACAGAGGTGTGATTACCTTTCGGCCTCTTCCCTGCATTAAAAGGGTCGCCGTGCCTCTAAGACTCGGAACATGGGGATATAACATTGTTTCTTGGCTTTCCATGTTGTAACGGCACCCGGCACCTTCTAACGCAGTCTATGGGGACTGCGCTGAGCCGGCAAAGCCTCCATAATGTCCCATTCAGCAGCAGGACACCGAAGGGGGTCTGCTGATTTGCCAAAGAGGGGGAAGCCTGGTCCCCCTAGGCTAGGATACATCGCTGTGTATATACGTTAATACTTCATTAATAGAAATTCAACAATTATGACCACTGATAACATACTGAGCAAACCCGGACCCAATTCTCCCGGACTGGCATGTGACAAAAGGCTTTGGGGTTTTTTAAATTTTTTTTAATATCTCTAGTTTCTGCTTCATTTTAATTGCCTAGAAAGCCATTTTCTCGATGCATTTCATCCATAACTGACATAACATCGCATTTTCCTCCCCTAAAGCAATCGCGGCTATGCTAAAATGTTTGTATTTTTAATAGGTCCTAAGGAATGCATAGAGGGGGGAAACAAGACATCTGCTTTGGATAAAATGCTAATTTGCTGTAACGTTATGAAATGCCATCACGCTGCACTTTGACATATCTGTGTAGAGTTTAAAACAACGCCAATCTTTTAACGTCTTTGCCCAGGGGCGCTGGCGCTAATGACGTGGGTGGGATTTAAAAAAAAAAAAAGCTATCGTTATAAGAGGGGATCCAGTCATTTTTTAAGGGTGCAGAAAATGACTATTTTTGGTTCGCCTCAAAGTCTAATATTTTTATGTTCCAAGAAACGAGGAAAGCTGACGTAGTTCTTACCCGTTCCTTCTCTTCCTAGTCGATATTGCGAGCGCGGCGCCCTTTACCCAATGTTCTTTTGGGTTTGTCAGACCCTTCGACTGTATGGACTTTTATAAATAAAAAAAAAATAATGTAATTTTTGTTTCAGGGACATTGCGTAGAACTCCCAACACATTCCTCGGCTGGCTGCTTTCAACACTAAATGCAGCCGATATACTGTGTACAATACACCAATTAGTAGATATACAAGGACTACAAACTAAAGCCTTGGTGGATTTTTTAATTTACGTAATTTAGAATTTCGATAAAAAATCTGATTTTGATGAATTTGCTAAGCAGCTCACAGCTCCAACAAACCAAGACCTCGCTGACCTCCGTCAAAGGTTCCATATCTCAACTTGAGTCAACATATCTCCATGAAGGTTCTTCCCACGTTATCTACATTGGGACTGCTTTGGCTAAATTGGGGGGCCAAAACTAAACCCATCAAAGCTTGCATTTAAAAAAAAAAAAAAAAAAAAAAATCATCATGAGCTTATAGTTACAATGATGGCAGCTAGAAAGACAAAAGACTTATACAAACTCTGTATTTGAGGGTTTCAGAATTCCTTTTCCCTATGAGATGAAGTTGGACTCAAGCCTTCTCCGGCTCCCTATGACTCTTCCCGAGACCACAACGTAATTTCCATCAAAAATGTAGATTATAGTTTTCCCAATGTGCCCGTAAACAATGTGTATGTGTGGTTAATACCGGACTATACTGAATATGAAAACTGAAATGTGTTTAACCAGGAACGAGATATGTTCATCATGGACGAAGTCATACTTGTTGGCTGCCCTTGTGTGGAGTCCAGCAAAGCTATAAATGGGTTTAGTTCTAGAGCCGGCTGTGGCTTTTACTCGGTGTACATTCGTAACGTTTGCGTATGATAATCTGTGTTTGCAAACTTCCTTCAATTAATGTCTTGTGACAACTTTTGAAGGACAGCCACCAACTTTAGCTACAAAAACAACCCCAATGCCATTTCCTATCTGTCAAAACCAGGAAAATGCATCTTGTTGCAGTAAGGTGTTATCTTTTGGGTTCCCACCAGCCTGAAAATATAAGCATGAGTTGACAAAAACTGAAGTCTAGTTTTAAATCCTTTAATAAACAAAATATTCCTTCCCAGGGGCCATAGAATATAGTTTAGATGACTTTGTTGGAATGACAACTGTATGGAGATGCCTTGAAATAGGGGCGAGAACCTGCCATAGTCCATTGGGATTGGGCCAACGTGCTTCTAGAGTGGGGAAAGATGGAACCGCTTCTGGCTTGGCTCCAACATCATCTCTCTTACCCATTAAAGGTAGGGCAGGTCTGGCATTAGACAAAAATAGAAAAAGGCTCCAGGCACGCAGGGGTTCCATCAGACAGATTTAATGTAGGAAACAGATAACAACGTTTCGACCTCACAATGAGGTCTTTATCAAGTTGATAAACTTGATAAAGACTTTGATAAAGACCTCATTGTGAGGTCGAAACGTTGTTGTCTGTTTCCTACAATAAATCTGTCTGATGGAACCCCTGCGTGCCTGGAGCCTTATTCTATTTTTGATTTACTGGGGAGCTGGCCCTTCCTGGCACAGCTAAGCACCTGAGTTCCTGTGGGGAGTGAGTGCAGATTCCTAATTCTGGTTACTTGGCATTAGACAAAAGCATAGTAGGACATCTTATTCCCCTCAAGCTTCTGCTTTAATCGAGGACTAATGAAGGTCAAATGTTGCATGTAGGTCTTGGCCACTCCATCTTTTCTGTGAATCCTACGTACTTTGACCTTGGAGCAAATATCCAGTGTATTCCGAGTTTGTTCTGCTTAAGCCTGGCTCGATGGGTTTTGTTAAACATAAGGTCTATCGTTAGTCTCAACGCGGTCCACTTTGGCTTTACCCACGCGGTCCCCTAGGTGGGTAAAGCCAAAAACTGATTATATGGCAGCACCTCTTTCGGCTCCTAGTGTCCATCTTTTCTCCTTGTTGACTCCTCACATTTCTGTCTACAGGAATGGCGTTTGAACGTTAATGTTAGGGGTTATAGACATATTTTGATATAGAATATAAATATTTATATATAAGTTCATGTAGGATTCACAATTTTCCATGGTTACATTACACAAACAGATGTCTAGCAACTGTTCCTGTCAGTTAAAAAAATAAATGACCAATATTTTTACTATTGTCTAAATAGACTACATGATAGCACGTTAAATGTTTTACCCACATATCAACCTGCGCTATATTTGTCAGCAGTTAGCCACAAAATATTCCTAGGGTCAATACTCCCTGCAGGAATGTTATGACTTAGCAATGAAAAAATGCAGATGTACAGAATGTGAAGACAAGATGTTGTAGAACATACCTTATCCAGGGCTAATAAATAAAGAGTAATATGGATAGGACAGCTACTCCGCGTGCGACCTTGTTTCCCACACACTATGTACGGGAACATTGAGCAGTAGAACTTGGATCCGATTGCATGGACTAAGAAGGATACTTTGGGGATTTTAAGATAGTGAAAGGTCTTGGTTTTTAGGAATAGAAGACCTGATCTGGAACCACAGCAGATACGTTGTCCAGTTGAAGTCTTCTGCCCCACCAGCTGTTTCTTGGCATAGAAATGGTGAATTATTATTTTTGGAACACACCTGAATTTGGTCCTAGTTTTATTCTCATTTAGGATGAACTCCAAAATTTATCTTTGGCCGTCCTGCCCACGCAGGATAGTGAATAATTCCGCGTGAACAGCAGGAGCTTCCATTGTGGACAAAGAAGGCTTGGTCTACTTGCCCCAAGCAAGGACCTGTTTTAAGTTGTTATATAGTAACTAAGTGCTGAGAAGACCAGCTTTGGAGTACTGGAACCAAAAGTCGATTTAGGATTTATAATATTGCCTGGAGCAGCTAATGCTTCTTGACCATCGTGTGACTTCGATGTCACATGTGACATCACATTAGACCACAAGCCTAGTTTGACCTGAATTACATCATGATATTTGATATAGTTTCTTAAAAATACACCTGAAACATCAATAACCAAATTGGCAACCTGAAAATGATCACATTCCCAAGGAATCTGCTGGTCTGGCACCGCTAAAAACCTAACTAGAGAATAGGAACACTGTTTTTATGCTCGCATTTCATGTGCCCATATCCATTGGCTGCGTTTACTACTTCATCGCCTTGCAGTGCCAGAACCGACTTGTGATCGCCAGCCCGGTCCTGGTAGGCATTCATTACCGCGTACGGCATTGAATTTAGCCTAGGAAAACCTTGAAAACAGCTGAATTTTTTTTAAAAAAACCTTGAAAACTCGCATTTCTGTTCAAAAATAGAGATGTTACTGTTTAAACGTATTCATCAGCCAAGAGGATGTGACCAGAATGTCAACGGGCCAGGGTTCTCTGAAAGTATGAGTCATGCGGATATTTTGGACATAAATACGAATCATTAATGTTCTTTATGGAAGAAGTTCTTTTCTGCAATTAATTAATAAACCAAAATAACTAATTTTTCCGCAGTCTTGAGGATATGTATGGTATGCATGTGACAAGCTACAGAAGTTGGGCATGTTGTAAGCAGCCAATCGGATATGGAATCCTAGCCATGCTTCCATCCCATTGGCCACAGGACAGGAATATTGACGATTTTTTCTTTACCAGCTTATGCATTTTCTCCCAGGCTAACGCTTCTCCGCTAAAAACCTAATACTAGGCATAACCAACGTGTTTTAGGGTTTTATGGGTTCATCTAAAGGTGCCGAAGACTATGCTACGTTCACTGGAAGCGGAAAGTATGTCTTAAAGCCTATGGGGGGGGGGTATGCTCCAAACCAAGGTCATACCAGAGACACCTTGGGTCCTACAAAAAAGCACAGTTTGGCCCTTATAGAATATTGGGCCAATTATCCCTGTTGTACAAACAGAATGAACACTGCCGGTGGTGGACAACTCGCCTTAGAAGGAACACAGGAGGAGAAACCAATTTATACTCAAGAACACAATAGGAGGCTACGTTTTCAGAAGTAGTTAAAACTCTCCGGTTCCAGTAACTCGAACTGCTGATTCTGTGATTTGGAAGAAAAAGGGAAGAGTTCTCAGTGAGAATTTTTCCTGCCTGGGGTTGGAGTTGACCATGGGAGTTACAGGTCGGGTAATGAGGTCAACAGCTGTCATTATTGTGTGTATTCAGCTATGAAAGTGTGCGCCTCTGTTCTCTGTAGGGGAGGATACGTCGAACATGTCCAGTACAGCTTTAGAACGCGCGTTGCTATGGATGGAAGAACATTTCATTCTACTTTTTTTTGTTACAAAAACAAACCATGTGGGAAGGAGGGAAGTCACGGTGAATTAAGACCCAAGAGGCTATTCACAAACCTTCATAATTGTATTAGGCAGGTAATCGTGTAATGGCCTCGTTATCAACTCCTTTTTATCAGAATGTGATTCCATATACTAGGACGTAATGAGTTTGAAAGCTGACCCAGAGGTTTGATTATACCGTATGTCTCACCCAAAAAACAGCCACTATTCCATCTGAGGTTGATCCTCGATTCACTTGGAAGCTGCAGGGTCTTAGGCGTGATTATCGCACAGATTCATCCTCTAGATTGTTAGCTTGTGAGCAGAGTCTTCTTTACCTAATGTATTGAATCGTCTTAGCCTGTCAGACCCTTTAAATATACAGATTGTACCTAAGTGCTGTGGCAATTGTTGGTTCTAGATAAATAAAATATAATAAGAGAAAACAATGAAATTGAAGAACAGGGTTGGAGACTTGAGAGAAGATCTAAAAGTAGGCAGAAACCAGCAGGGTCCTCCATAACCATAACAAGTATAGACCAGCAGGCCGACTTGAGTGTACACTAAACCTATGGCAAAGGACTTTATATATAGTACATTTGTGCCACATGGTTATGCTACCACTAAGCAGAAAAGCAAACTCCACTGCTTTTGATTATAACTGAGTGTCTACTCGGCGAAACGGGGTCTTGTCTACCATCAGTATAACAGACTGCAGTTAGCGGAACGGAGAGTGTACTCTCTCCCTGCACCCAGTCATCCGTTTTCTGCATGCTGGATCAATCCGCGCGGGGGCTAAGATGGCACAGGCAGGCTGTTTGGGGATAAAATGGCATAGATAAGCTGTTTGGGGACAAGGTTGGTGCTGACATACTGTCGGCAAAGCTGGTACTGTGGGACATGCTGCTTGGTGCAATTTTTGCACCAGCGCCCTGTGGTTTCTAGTTACGTCGGTGAGCTATGGACGGGCTATACTGTTAATGAGTTTACAACATACGCCATGTTTTAGGAAATGGTCCATTTATCGTGCCAATCGTGGAAAATTTCACCCGCTTTCACAGGTGTCTTTGTTGCTGGAATTACTGCCAAATTGGGTGAGAACATTGTTTCCAGGTTAACCTTATCAGGAACTTCTACTTACCATCCAACTCCGCATAGGTATCTATGCCCCACACCTGGGGTTGGTTGCTCGGTGCTCACCCTCTCCTCATGGGTGGGTAGTAGGCGGGAGTGGGCAGAACCTGGGTGGAGAGTCGGCATGACTTACTCGGAGACACTGGTTGAAACCCAGCAATTTACTTGAAAACTGCAAAATCTAGCATTTCAGAGAGGGCAAGCATTGGCCAAGGGCCACAATACCATTAAATACTGGCTTCCCAGTAGACCTAATGTCTATTTATTTCTAAAATAAAACACCAAAATAGCGCTCCAATTGTTTTTGTGCCAATAGGTCATTCCCTGTAATAATCCATCATTAGCACCGAGTATTCCTTCAACACAATAATAAACAAATTTCACAGCGCGATTCGTGATTTTGTGAACAAAACCCTTTGGCCCCTGTGTTGAATTTCATAGAAAAACAGCAAATGATCACAGAAAAAAAAGTGTGGGAACGTCAGGAATTCAAGAAACTGTTACTTTTGGATATGTCTAAAAAGAGCAATAAAATCAGCTGTAACTATGTATTTTTTTTTTCTCGTTTCAGGGTTTCATGCAGTGAATTATAGGAAATCAAGATTTAGCTGTATACCCCGGGCGCTGGTATGCATCTTCATTTTCTCTAAAGATCCTGATTCAACATGTCTTTCGTTACTGATTAGAACCATGCTTTACTTTAAATATGTTCCGTGCCTGATTATTAAAGCAGCGTGGAAATAAAACGTTTAAAGGCGCTGTCCCACTTAGACAAAACATTAACACTTTCTAGTATAAAAATCTAAGATTTTTTAAAATTATTTTTATGGAAACAATCTTAGTGCCTGGGTTTTTGTCACATGACAATTAAGTGTTCCCACTTGGGCGTTCAGTTATATGAATTGTTGTGTTCAATACTGCATTTAGTCGAAGTGTTTAAAATGAGCACAGTAGGAGGAACGACACCTTTTTTAAAATGCAGATTTACATAATATTTACAAACGTTGTCTGTGAATACCGACTTGAGTTGTTTGTTGTGGTATATGCTTGATTGGCATTTATCTCATGTCTGGGAGTAGCCTTTGGCACCAGTGATTCCACTTGTTCCCTGTCTCTTGGGAGTTAGCCCCACCCCTTCTGCCACCCACCATAGGCCGCACCCTGAGGAGCAGAAGCAGTGGTTGGGAGCAATATTTGACTAATTTACCTGTAATTTAACAATGACTTCCACAAGCCTTTTCATGGGCACTGGGTTGGCTGGAGCTTTGGAGTGTGGGTGGGGGGTTGTAAATAGTACAACGTTTCCAGGAATATTGGCATACATGGAGCAAGATTACATATCCCCCTCAGCCACTTAAACCACACCATTTAAAACAAGTGTCCCCTTCTGACCATTTAAAATATTTGGGAAGTGTGAAATCAGGATCCCCCCTCCCTGGTGGGCTCATGTATAATGTATAACTTGTAAATGATTTTTACACACAGCATATTGCAGGGGCAGCACTTTACATGTGCAGGCCAGAAACATGTGATCACACATATATATATATATTACATGGATTATTAACTGCAGGTGTTATAAGTGTCTTTAGTGGGGCCGGTGTAAGACCTTGAATGCCCATTCTGCCGCCATGCTATATAATATCAAGGTCACATACATAAGATCATCATCATCATGTACCATCCACCTACATGCCTTTCATCCTGTTCTTTACATCATGCTCGTCTCTGCCTCCTACCCCGTACATACCTCCCAGTCACGTCTTATCACCCTCTGTTAAATGCATAGGGGCCCTGAGATGCAAGCCTGTACCTTCACCCCCTTAAAAGAGCCCAAGGTCCACTTGCAAACCATTTTTTTGGGGATATTAAAGAAAAATTCCATTCCTTTTGGTAGGACCTGTAGCTCTCCGCGTGATTTGTTGCCGTTATGGGTGTATACGCTGTAATTGTCGAATTTTATTATGACACAGCGCCGATGATTTATTTTATCACCGCAACTGCAAAGTAAAGGAATGGAAAGTGTGTTTCTTACAGCTCGGTTTAAGATTCAACCGGGTCGTGTTTCCGAGGTTTTCGAGAGGTCAACACCGCAGAAATAAACATGTCACGGGTGGACCCTACAATTTAAGGATTTACTGAATATTTAGAGCAACTGATACATTTTTTTTTTGCACTTGAGGTCCTGCGGATGTCGTGTGATTCTGGGCCCACGGAACTACCATCAAATATTTTCTGTCCCTCTTAATATAAGCAAAACGTAATAGCGATGGATAGTTTAGAACATTTTTATCTCGCTTAGTGTAAATATTTATCTGTTCCTTTGGGTTATTACCACTTGATTTATAAAGCAGAAGCTACCACATGAAATGGTGCTAACATTGCTTAAAAAAACTCCTTCACCGCCACGTAACTTCTCATTTTGGAAGCTTCGAAGCTCATTTTTAGAGAATGAAGTGGATTCTAGGGGGTTATTATAATTGGTACTGCTGTAGAATTCCCTGTCTTTCCTTGTCAGCCGCTTGACTTATAATTGAACTCTTGACACCAGTGTTGAGTTTTGCGCCCAATGGTGGTCATAGTCATCTTGTGTGACGCCATGAGCGCGTTGGGACTATTCCACTTTTGTGGTCACCTACCTCACCCTGGTCAATGGCTTGTCTATTCTCTAAAGAAATAAAACTAAACAAAATATGAGTTGGTAGACCTGGTTGAACTGCGATAGTTTGTGTCGGGGTGAGTCGCCAAGTCGAAATAGTTGAGTTGTTGAGTCCATCTCGAATGCGCATCTCGCCTTCAACTTGCCGAGACAACAAAGCTCCACTGTCTGGATCTAAGGTGGATCAAAATGCAGACATAAGATATCCAGTTGATGTGTTAGAATTAAGAATGGTATTTAAATCGACTAACACAGCTTCAATTCATGTCAACTCTTTCAATGGCCTTTACAATTGTCTTTAGGTGGCCATTGAAGCACCAGAACGATGAGCATTTAATTAAATAATAGTATTTGCCTTGTGCTTTATTATGTAGCGAGAGCTATAGAGTGGGTCGCTATACCTCAACTGGTCCAAAAGTGGATCCAATTGTGGAGAAAAGACATGGAGTAGATATGTGAGATGATTAAGAGAACATTCAAGGTCATCACAGAACCTTGCAATTCAATTCATGTCAACTCTTTAATAGGATCTTCTGATGGATAGAGCCATTGAAAAACCAGAGCACTGGGCTTTTAAAGGGTTAAATAGCAAAATTTGCCTTCCTTTTGTATAGCTATAGGTGCAGAGCGGGTCGATTATAACCGTCAAGATCACTGCTTGGGTCTGGTGTTGACAGCTGCAAGGGAATCCGGAGACATGTCACAAACGTTCCCAAAATTGCAGAAAATAACTTTTCAAAACGTTAATCCGAGTCAATCACCTGCCAGGCTGAGACGTTATTTTAAGGTCATTAGTAACAAAAGTAAAAAGGGCTTTAGTCGCAATAAATTAGCGCAAAAACGACTCGGAAAGTCAGTGGAAAGTAAAGACGCAGCCAGGGCCTCGTACGGCGTCCAAGTGAATGGTTCATCTCAAATATACAAAGGCTTTCTCCAAACTTCATAGATTAAGCCAGGAAAATGGAACTGAAGATGGGAAGATTTAACTCTTAGGGACCCGAATCATTGGCATTTTAGGGCTTCTAGTAGCCCTGCTTGAACACAGGTGACTGTTAACTCAGTTTTGTTCCAAATCTATTAAGCAGACACCTGTAATGTAACATTAAGTGCAAGAAATGCACAAGAGTGATGCTGTTCTTGCAAAAAGAGACTTAATTATGGATATTTATATAGATTTGTTAAACGAGCAACCATCAGAAACGTAACGATAGGGCAGAGATAAAGTAATGGGGTAGAATAATTATGGGGAAGTTAAAAGGGCTGTTGCCACACAAATGTTGGGTTTGAACACATATATATTGCTTATTTTATTCCGTTAACACCGTTTTATATTTAGGGTAAAGGATGGTAACGTGTAGGATTTGGGGAAAGTGAGGGATCCGCTGTAGGTAGTTGGTGGCAGAAGTGGGATACGGTAAAGAACTAGCAAGTGGGGCTAACAGACAAAAAAAGCTTTTTCTTCGACCCCTTTAGAGCCAGAGGGGCGGACAAAGAATTATTGCACCCATTCTGGCATTAGACGGATTAAAAAAATAAAAAAAAAAGTAAATTTTGGCCCTTTTTTGGCCTTTTTTTTGTCCCAGAAAAATGTCACTGTAACCTCCGTCGTTTAATTTAGCCAGATACAATCACATCGGCCAAAGCTGAGAATCTCGCCTCCTGGCACCCGCGTTGCAGCGTTTTAATAACGAAAGGCCGGAGATACGAGTCTTGGCGTTGGGTCCAGCGTCTCGGATCCCCCCCCCCCCAAGTCTTTCATCTCTTCTCAATGTCTCTACAAGCTGCTCAATTGCAGACTCGCTCAATCCTTGGCAATAAATCGGCGGGGATAACCTGGCAAAAAAATTAAAACCTGTAAGTAAATTTGATAAAAGACACTTAGAGCGGTTTTGTCTCCACGATCCTTCAAGTTAAGTGCAATAAGCTAAACAAACAGGTCAAAGTAGAGATGGAGAATCCTCATATTGCCGTGGATTTATTATTTCTGGTGTGTAGAAGGAATTAAAGAGGATATAACTACAATATAAGAAGACTAAGCAGCTGCCTAGGACCCCGATTGGTCTAAAAGCCCCCTAGAGTGAAATATAGATTTCACATAAAACATAAAGTATAATGTACTTTTTTTTAAAAACAAATTAAATTTTTTAAACAAACTTATGATAAATATTTCATTTATATAATATATATATTTATATATATATAGAATTATTATTAAATATGAATATATTTTGTATTTTTTTATGATTTTTTTTTAAGATGGGGCTTCCTAAATCCTTTAGGGCCTCGAAAACTAGAGCCGACTTAAATGGCAACAGGCCTGCTAGCCAACCGGTGACCGGGCTAACCACAAACCGGGAAGATATGGGGTCAAATGGGCAACAAGTGGGCGAAAGCAGGTCGAGAGTAGATGGAGATTTCCAGTGGCCTCCAGGAGGTCACGTATCCGACAAACAAGAGCCTCCGGGGCAAATCCTAAAACATTGATGTATGTAATACATTTTTGGAGCTAAGGGGTGATTAGGGAAGCAGTCTGCGAGATGTGTTGGTTACCCGGTTGTCTCCCTACAATTTAATTCCAAGTAAATACCGAGCAGCTCATTTATAACTCAGACTTGTGCTTTTTGACCCTAAAATGATTACTCGAACGGCTCTCTCTCTCCTATATTTCAGAAAGGCATTTCTTAGTCTGGCCCCGCCGCTCACCCCCTAGCTACGTCTGACTGTTTCATCTTATTATAGGAGCTACTGGCAAGAATGTCGGTGAAATTGAGGTTCAGCTCTCCAAGCGAAGGTCTCGGCGGAGTCGGAAGGAGCAGGTCCTTTGCAGGCTTCAGCACTTTACAAGTCCGGAAGACCTCGTAAGTACCGAGACGTTATTACCAGCCTGGTGTGCCGTGTGCTATAAAATGTCTTCTGTCCTGGAAAACATTAGCATTGGGCCAACATAAATGTTCTGGGTAGAACGTGTTGCGATTGATGATGTTTCCAGTCTCCCATTCGAGAGAAAATATTCCGGTCTCGGACGATTCTGTATGAAATCCAACACGAAATGAAAGTTATGCAGAATATGTAGTTGTGGCAGGTGTTTTCAGCGCATGTCCGTTTTAAATTGTGGTTTCTTGTGTTGAATTGTTTTTAATTTCCTTGTAGGATACTTTGATCAATGTGTGCTGCATTGCAGCACTACGGGGGAAGCAATTTCCCTTTGCGCTCTTCACTTCCTGTCATTTATAAGCTCACTGTAGGTGCCTAAAATCCTGCTTACGTCATAACAACACCTTTCAAAAGTGACCTCGCCCTGAGAGTCTTCAACTATTAACCCTTTAAAGGACCATCACGATAGGGCATAGAAACCCAATACCAGAAACTGTTACGTATGCAAGATTTTCTGAACTGTGACATCATGAGCTGTGTTATGATGCAAAAAGTCAGATAAACTAATTTTTCAGCAGGAGGTTCAGCGGTTCTACTTTCCACTCTTTTTTGGAATACAGACAGAACGTTTTTATTACACGTTACCAGTCTGGTTATCTACTAAATTAAAAATATATAAATATATACAATATTTTATTTTACTTTTTTCTCCCCCTTTCACCGCACGCTGATGGGACTATGCATCAGCAAGACGAATGTCCGCTAACGTGCCTTACAGACATCCTACTTGAAATGAATGAATGTAGCGTAAGCGTGATTTACGGTGAAATATGGCCAACCGATATGGAGCGCGAAGTCTGTAAAAGTCATAAACTCTTTCACGAAAGGATGTCGGGACGCGGTGGTTTCAGCCCCGCAGTCTGAATAACGTCTCCAGATGGTTAAACAAAGGGGGGGGAATCATTTCACGCCAACGCTACAGGGAAATCACTTTAAAATATAAAACGGTTTAACTTCTGTGTAAATATCACGGTAAGAGAACATGAACCACATTGGCGAAACGTATACAGGGAAGGAATAAGTGCTTTATTACCCAAAATCAGCTAAAAAACCATGATTTTTCAAATTAAACGTGAAATATTTATTATTAAATATATTTCTGACTGTACCTTTTAGCAATACATTGACTTTAAAGAGGAATAATTCACATATTTTGTTTCTTGAGGTTATATTTGAAGGAATATTAGAATTCTAAGTTCCGTTTTTGCTCCCCCCCCCCAGGCAATCCATACGCAGAAGCTCCGTAAGGTCAAAACTGTCGGTGAAATCGGAAAAACTATACCCCTCCCTGAGAAAAGGATCTCTCCGGCTGGACCCGCATCCACACCAAGTCAAGAAGATATTCGACGCTTTAAGAAAAGGATTAAAGTACGTTATTACATTTTTTTTAATCCATTTATCCAAGGATGCTCGTCAAGCCTCCATTTTGAACACATAATGAATGATGTGAGGACCCGAGCCGTTCCCTTTTCTTCCTTGCGGTTACTTATAGGGTTTTTCTTGCGGTTCAAGAGCAGGTCATACCCAGGGAGGGCTAAAACCTTGCGCATGGCCAAGATACATGTTATTGGAGAGCATGGTGACTCCTGAACTAGGGCACAAAGAATGAAACATTGCTCGTTCATTGCTGCTTCATCACGTATCGGGCACGCTCTTGCTGATTTATGTTAAATATTTTTTTATTGACTTCCCCTCGTCGTTTTATTGCCGCCGTTTACCCCCCCAAAAAAACAGATGTGATTGATATCCTATTTCAATGAAAGAAAGTTGAGGAGCTTTTATTGAAGTTCTCTCCGGGATGTAGATAATTTTAACTCTCGTTAATTGTTCTCAGAAGCTCAGCCTATCACAAGTCAATCTTTAGATCAAACAAATCGGCACGGAAATGGCTCACATGTGTATCTGTGTGCAGTCTTTTTGAGGATGGGTTGTAAACAAAACATTTTTATGCGTCCAAAGCGGTCAACCCCCATGAGACCTTGTATGACATCACAGATTCAATGATAAAATATCATCACCTAACAACTAAATGGCCCTTTATAGTCTTGGTTATGGCTCTTTATTTGTTGTATCTGAGGGGTAGTTTGTTCTTGTCCATTGTGGCATGTAAGGCCTTGATCCATACCACCAGTGTACTGAGCTACCGGACCCCGAGGATGTCCAGAAGAACCAAGGAACATGGCACACAAGACTTTCTGGCCAACCTTATTGGTCTATGGTTCTGAAAACGTTGGTCATGGTCCTTGGCTGCCTCTTTCTCTGTATCACCATCATTTTATTAATGGAGGTGTCTTAACGACCTTCGGTACTTATTCCACCTCTCCACTTTCCTGGATCGCTAGAAAAACATCGACCTTTCCCCTGGTTTACGTAAAAATAACTGGAATATATTTGGCTAATTTTTACAGGGAGTACCTTGAAGAACATCAAACGCAGCTGGAGTTCTTGGCCGGCCAACAGAAAGATATAAAAAGAAACTCCAGGCTGGTAAGAGAACGCAGTCTTTTAACCCATGCTCAGCCAAGTGGGGATGTTTATACCTTGGGGAAAACCAGCCTTCGGGATCTCAGAGGTCTCTCCTTTGGGTGGAGGACACCGTAAGGACCTTCACGTGTTTCTCTCTATTTGGCTTATAAATCTCACAACATATTAAAATGGGTTAATAATATTGGTTTTAAGAGTTGTGTGTCTCCACGACCTGTAAAAGGGGCGCATATTCCAAAAAAAATCTAAATAAATTTTTTTCCCCCTATTTATTCACTTTGGTGCTTGACGTTAACACCTTTTACTTCCGTTTTCAGGCGTATTTCTATGACCTTGACAAGGTGAGTACCACCGATTCTCCGTTGATGTCAAATGTAATTGTACAGTTTGTGATATACCTTGGTTCTTCACCTGCTATATGGATTTGTTTATCTGATGATTTATTGGAAATAAAATAGTTTTATACACAGAACTCGATATGTAGATGTTAGAAATTCTTAAAAATTGGGTTCGGTAGCATTTTTGTCTATTTTCCCTATTCTTTTAATATGAATTATAGTTACAAAAATATTATTTTTATCTATTATATATCTTATCAGTGGCATTGAAAAGTTTTGCACACACAATATATATATATATACATATACATACATATATACATATATATATAATGTGATTTTTGCCTCAATTTCCTGTTTTTTTGTACGGAAGAAACATGTATATCTATAAATTTTCGTTTTTTTTTTCTTTTTGACTATAATAGAGAATGTTATGTATCGTTTAGTATAATAATAATATATCTGTCGGTGATCTGAGAACAATACTCTATCGCTGATAATAAAAGAATCCTGAAATGTTTGCGAGTAGAATGTTATCATGTAACATTTTTAGCGCACGGAATCCTCGTATCTGGAAGGAAATGCCTTTATCTAGAAGGTCATTCTTTGTCGTTTCACTTCTCATCCTTAGAAGAATTGTGTATCGCGCATAAGAGCGTGGTGTGTATGCTTAAAAGTCATCCGTCACTCCAAACATGCTTAGATGATCGGAACGATTGCCGAGTTCTTGCCGAAGTCTCTCTTGGTTTATACCGGAATTCAACAAAATTAAAATAGTTACTTTTTAGTGGCTTTTGGGAGCTGCCAAGAAGCGTCAACGACACTTATGTCACATTCCTACTGACGAAAATAGAAAAAGATGAAATACCGAGGGTGACGGCCGGCAGCCACTCGAAGGCTTAAAGAGAAACGACCGCAAGACGATTGCTCTTTGTGTTTTGTGTGATAACATCATGTTCTTCTAGAATATTTAATTGGCAGGTGTATTTATTTTAAATATGTTACTAATCTGGAAGGTTTTTTATGAACGCCTCCTTTTCTGGTTCTTTGTGGAGTGCCAAGTACACAACAGTTATAAATATAGTACTGCAAATTAGGACCAGGCACCGGGTTCTCTCCAAATATCCCTCCAGTGACCCAGACCACTTTAAACCCTTCGAAATATATATGTTCCACCTTGGCCATTCTATAGCTTAGTTAATCGTTAACCTTTTTTCTTCTTCTTTTGCTTGGAATAGAAAGTATATGTGGTATTTATAGTTATTATAGGATTATAAGGGTCATAATGCCGGAACCTCCTATCCAAAGTTTGTCCCGGTGCAACAAACATGTTTAGGGTATGGCTTTCCTCCAAAAGCAAAATAAAATAAAATATATTTGCACTCTGGTTTAGTAGATATTGACGCAAACCTCCTGAGACCAAGGGGTCCCTGGTTAGCACACCCAGCCCTTTGATACAACCAAAGACTCCAAATGTTTTCCGCTAGGTTCATTTGGAGCTCAGGAGGCCACGTAATGGTATGGAGTTCTCACAGATTCCTCCTGTATCTAGTAGCACAGAACACAACATGTCCTAGGGTTCAAATACTAAATTATCTGTAGCCGGGACGTTTCAGCGAATGCCTGGGTTAAAAACGGTCGATTTATAGTAAATCCAGGAGAAACTGTGGTCTTCTGAGTAGCGTTTGTAGATGTTGCACAGGCCAGGTTATTGCGTTCTGCTATCGCGTGCGCTCTTTTCTTTACTAACCATGGTCTTTTCTCCCATCTCTGAAGGAAATCCGTCTCATTGAGCGACATATCCGGAAACTGGAATTTCACATCAGCAAAGTAAGTAACGCGTTGACCGCTTTATTGTAGACTGTAGATGACATGATATTTCAGGTGGACATGGCCATGCTCGCAAGCTTTAATCTAGACGGACTGGCGGACCGATGAAACTGCGTGGAGGAGACAAATCTCTGGGACAATAGATATCCTGGGATTATCATGGCGGTCTTCATGGAAGTTTGAGTTAGACGCTAGTTGAGTCAGGTTCTTGTTGATTCAAATAGAAGTCTTCCGAAAGACGTGAGTTTGGGGGAACTGTTTGAAAACGGAAAAGGAGGAAGAAGAATGCCGATAGTGTGTTCCTGGAGATAAGGGCCGGCTTGGGATAAAGTCTTGTGAAACTCAAGAAGGAGGACATGATAAGAGAGATAGTGGCAGACCTTCTTAATTGCAAAGATGAGTCTGGCCGAGTGGTTAGGACTTATTGTAGTTCTGGTGCCGTATTCAGGATAGGATATATTCAATGGGTGAAAAGTTTTTAGCGGCATTTTGGGAAGAGCCTAGATCAGGGGTGTCCATCCTGCAGCCCTCAAGCTGCTGCAGGACTACATCTCCCATACTCCTCAGCCAGCCCCTTAGCTGAAAGAGCATTATGGGAGATGTAGTCCTGCAGCAGCTGGAGGGCCGCACGTTGGACACCCCTGGCCTAGATGTTGAAATTCTGAACCTGTGGCGTGTAACTCTTGGGGAAGCAAATGTATGTGTTATTGTAACTGCTTGACAATGAAATGGTTAAATAATCCAGTTATTGCTCTCCTGAAACGTATGCATGTATATCCGTGCTCCGCGGGAGCTGGGGATACAGGTACAGCATGTGGCGAAAATATGTCCGCATTCAATAACTCACGCATTCTTTAAATACCGTTGCTTTTCCCATGACAAATGTAACACGTTGGACGTTACCCTCGGTTCTGGGCTGCGGCCGGGAGATTTTCTCGACTTTATTACGTCCTCGACCGGAGAATGACGAGTGTAAATATTCAGATCCTTAATTCTGAATATAACCAAATACTACGTGTCCTGGCGGTATACAGCGCGTAGGACTATTTTAGGCTATTTCATGATTTATAAGGATTTTTTATGGGATCTGTCTTTTTCTTGTGTGTAGAAAGTAAGCTAAATTATGACAGCGTGGAGACGTTATTGTTTGAAATATTTCTGGATTTAGTGCTGTAATTTTGACCCCTGGAGAGACACAGGCTGGAGCTCTCCTCTCTGTAGGCTGGGTACTTGGCTTTATATTGGTGGAGAAGATCACGTAGTGTCCATTTAGGCAACAAGAATACCCAGCGGTTGAGAAGTAAGAAAAGTGGGGACATTGGGTAAGGGTTGGGTGGAATGTGTGGCGGGTAACTTTTGAGGTATCCCTGCCTATCCATAAAAAGTTGAGCTCTAGGCAGAAGTCCATCTTGTGTTATGGAAGATCCAGCCCATAAACAGAGCAAAACCACAATTTATGAATGCTTCACCCATGCCTTCTCCATACAGAGGGGTATGTATGCCATTCAAGAGGGCTTCTAAGTCTTTTGTTACATAGTGGGCCCTGTTGACTTGGCACTAATGATATCATCTGATGATGACCTCTGTCTTCTCACCGGCTTTTTAATGCAATACTGGCAGCTCCGCCATATAACCAAACATGATTTATTACCCAATTCACACTGGCACCGACTGGCACACAGGGCAAATACGGGTGAGGATCTGCCCCCCAGTGCCTTATGATGCCAGGGCCGCCTTGTTGTCACCAGCCTGGCCCTGGTGACAAGTACCAATATACAACCATTTAGATCAGGGACAGGGAGACCCCACAACACAGCTTGCAGGAGACCCCAATAGTTAATGTCGCTTTACCCATGGGGAGTGGAATGTCTGCAAGGGAACCCAAGGAACATTTCTCTAGAAGCCGGTTTAGCAGCAAAGTCTGGTCTGGACCATAAATTAACCATTTTTTACAGGCTTCGGCTGCTCGCTGTTTTTTCGGAACTAGCAGATGTTATATGGAAGAAAGCAACTTAAATTCACAGTAGTAACAGCAATTTTCTGACCCATAATTCAGTGCCGTGACATTGATGCAGAGCAGTACTTTATCTCGGGGGTTACAAATGTATCTTCTGGTTTTCCTCTCCGATAGAGTAATCTATAATTTCTAAAAGCCCCCTGTCATCCTGCGCATGAATGGCATTTGTTACAAAAAAAAGCAGGAAATAACATTATTATAGAGCGTGATTTAAAGCATACTTTCTATACTGCAGATAATGCGTTTTCCCCACAAGACCAAAATGTCCATTTGGAGCTGAATGTTTAACGAATGTCAGCTTTGTAGATACTTTGCAGACCCCAATCTCCTTCAGAATACGAGCTCGTTTTAACTTTTAACACCATATCTGGAGAATTCAAACTTCATTTCGGACAGACCGGATTTTGAAGTATTTTTACGTTACAGAGAGGGTGCTAGATAAACGGAACAGCCTCTAGGCAGAGGTGGTAATGCAGCTGAGGGGGTTTAAACATGCATGGGATAGGCATATGGCTCCAGACTCTAAACCCTATAACCTGCGGTGGGTTCCGACAAAGATGACCCATATGCTCGTTAACGATGATTTATTAAATGTCCTTGTAGACGTGATGAACACTGTCCCTGGATTTTGGGTGTAAATGTACAATAATATTGCATTAAATAAATTTTTATATCTTTTTAACAAACCCAATAATCTACTTTCCAGATTGAGGAACTCTATGAAACCTATTGTATCCAATGGAGACTGCGTGTCGGGGCCTGTAATATGAAACAAGCCTTCTCTATGTCTCCTTCTACAAAAGCGTCCAGAGAGAGCCTCGTGGAGCTGCTCAGGAACTTCCAAGAATGCACAGAGGTCGGTAGAGCGGTTATTGACATCATGTATCCTTTCGTCTGACACTGAAACACAACAAACTCGACTTTAACTGTCCTCATAATCCTCACTTCCTGTTTATGCTATTAGCTGGAAGCAGCTATTCTATTAAACAGGAAGTGCTCATATGAGCAAGTGCAAGTTAACATTGCTTCCCCCAGTGACAGCATTTCTAATATTTATGGATGGGGTTGGAAACTATTAAATGTCTGTAAAATGTACAAAATACATGGAAGAGGTCTGCGGTGAGAGTAAGAGTGAGAGGGTGGATGTTTTTACTTTTTAAAGTGGGTCTGGGGGGCCAAAATATAGGTCTTAAGGTGCACCCCTACACGTTTAGGTTATAGGAGGCCTTGAAGGTGCTCCCATTAGAGCTTAATGATGGTAAATCAGAATGATAGAGGGTTTATAAGAGCGACACAGTTCTGTGCTACGGTCCGTACCCTTCTAACGTCGAGACCTCTTATTGAAAGGGATATAAGATTCTACAGCTGACGACGGTGAGATTTCCCAATAAATCACGTCTTCTCGGAGAGAATGCCAGCCATCTGCTTTCCATTTGCGGAACAGCATGAAATTGTCCATAAACAAGACAAGACATGCCAAAAACACGCGTGGAGAGTGAGGGAGCACGAGGGGGGGGGGGGCAACAGACAATGTTTTATTGATATAAATGTACGTTTGGGAACTCCAGCACCATTTCCATTAATATGTGCTTACGACACTTACGTGATCAGCTCTGTATTTCGTTAATCAATCACGTAACAATTTAATATTCCGAGGCATCGCCGTTCTTGTCGCTCGGCCCTTTTAACCAGGAGGATGGTTCTGATCTTTCAAACACTTTTAGTGCTCAAAAACCCCCAAAAATGTTAATTGGTTTGGATTAATTCCGCGTTACACATAGAAATTGTGAAATACTTCTTGGAAAATATTTCACGTGATGACCTCTTAGGGAGCCAAGTTTCACAGAGCGCGACGATGGCCGACGATGGAGAAGACACCAAAATAAAGCGAATTTTTTGGCATTGCCAAAACGGCAAAAATCAAACATTGTCTTTTATTTGCTGAGCAACGGCCTCGGTTACCACATCGCTTCGGTTCGTGTTTGAAGGTCCAACACGGAACTGGCTGAGGATCCAAGCCACGTTCCAATTCCTTGGAACTCGGTTCCCGTTCCATGGTCCAAGATGACGGTTCTCTGGAAACTTTTAAAATATGTCGTTCTTTTATTGCGTAATTTATTGGGTCACGGAATACCCCTGTCGATACCGAACCGTATTTATTGACAAATGCCTGAGGATTTAGGTTTTTTTATGCAAATAGATACTTTTTAGCGTGATCATTCCGCTGGTTATTCATAGTAAACACCTTGGGCCCTTCAATAAACTCTTTTCCAGTTACTTAAAGGTGAAGTCAAATCAAAATGCAACAAACAATAAAAAATAACAAAAATGGTGATTTTATGATTTATTAATATTAATATTAATATTTATTAATATATTTATTTCTCTATACCCCTATACAGGACATGTGTGTGATTGAAGGGGCTTTAGAAGTCCACTTGGGAGAATTCCTTATTAAAATGAAAGGTAATTAACGGAACCCTTTTATGTAAAATGATAAATACAGCAGTCCGTCATAGATAAAGGTAAATACTTTGCTTTTGCAGATTTAATTTGTGTCCGATATATCTCGGGTGTCCGTTATTTGGTCCATGCGCTGTCCCAGACAAGTTACTGGCCATCCATCAACATATAGACTTTCTGTTCTTAGTTGTCATTAGTTAAAGATGCACTAATTTTGGTCACCTGCATTCAAGCAGGGATATCAACTATAACCTACTGGGGGGCAAAAGCCCCAACTGGGAGTCTTATATATGATCACAGCGGGGTAGAATAGGAAGGAGTCGGCTCCAGACCGTGTGACTCTGAGAATCTGCCCCTTCGCCCGAACCCCTTGATGGCTCGGGGTGTTAGGAGTTGTAGAACAGTTTAATTAATATGCCCTTCTTTTTCTCCGCAGGCTTAGTGGGCTACGCTCGGCTGTGTCCCGGAGACCATTACGAGGTACGGCAAACACCTGGCCTTTAAACAATCCCTCCATTTTTTTTTACTTGAGAGTCTCCGAGAACTTGGTCGCCGTCCATGAGACGGAAAAATATTGTTACGGCTCATAAACCGCCGAATTAAAACCTCCGCCGGAGACGTTAAAATGAATGCTTAAAGTGACATCATTTTCCAGGGGAACCGTGCCACCCGCTCAGAAAGCCCAGCATAAATGTTATATGAAAATGTTCTACGAACGCGTCGGCCAGCTGTGCCGGGATCGGGATCGGCTGATTAATGACGGCAAAGCCCGGCGGGGAGTCCGTGTTCCAGTTTGACTGATTATAGTAGGGAACAAATTTATGTAGTTGCAGGACTTTAAATCCCCTTTTGTTTTATTGACTTTTTTTGTGTTTTCTGGAGGTTTAACAATTTTAGTGACGGACCTTTCGGGAGAAGGACTTAAAACGTTGGCAGTGAGGGTTATAGGGAAAATAGATTTAATAATGTAAAAAATAATTGAAAAATAATCATACTAAAATATTATTATGATTTTTTTAATATATTTTCCCATCTTTTCTTGTCCTTCTCCCGAGGGCCGTCCACCCCTTTTTATCACCGATGTTGTTAAACTCTTGTAGCTGTTAAATGAATTAAGCTGTTAATTATTATTAATATTATTAATATTATGTGCCCAAATCTTGTCTGAATTTGGAGGTTCTTTATTAAAATTCCCCACTCTATAACCCATACTTACAAACTTTTGAAAGTACAATGCGGGTATACGTGTGTGTGTGTGATGTCATGGATGATTCTGTGTGACTTCACGTCATGCTTTGCCCAGGTTATATAGGTGGAGTGCCGGCATTAACCCCTTAAGGACAATGGGCAGTGCCTAAACCCATTGAAAACAATGCATTTTGAGCCCCTGTGCGTGTAAGGGGGTGAAGGAACATTCGGAGTTTGGCCGCCATATAATGTGCCCGGTTTGGGCAGAACGCAGACGAAGGTGCCTACAGTCCCAATAAATAGGACATATTCTAGGGTATATACCCAGTTGCGAACCATTTAAGCCTTTTCTGTTTCTATGGTAACAACCTACCAGTGCCTGCTTTTGTGTCACATGGCAATTTAGTGTTTCCAGCAAAAATTATGAATGGATAAATATTACTCGATTAGAGAATCCTTTCTGGGAAGGGTTAGGGGCGTCCGACAATACTAGGAATACTTTAGAGTCGGCTTTTTGTTTCCCTCGCAGGTGTTAATAAGACTGGGACGCCAAAGATGGAGATTAAAGGGGAAGATTGAGTCGGATGATAGCCAAATGTGGGATGAAGAAGAGAGAATTTTTATACCCAACCTCTGTGAAAACTTTGAAATCAAGGTAACTCTTATCTCCTCCTCACCTTCCACCGCTCTTTGCTGTCAGTCTGAGGGCCCTGATCTAAAAGAGCTTACAATCTAGAGATTTAGCGCTGTGGAATAAATTTAAGGAATTAAATTAATGAGACTTCCCGCTCTGCTATCCTGACTTAATGTTCTTTTGTTCAGGTGATTGAGCTGCGGGGCTTGACTACCATATTGGTTGGCGTCGTTACGTGTGACAGCGCTGATTTCTTCACCACAAGACCAAGAATCATTATTGTGGACATCACCGAACTTGGAACAATCAAACTGCAGCTTGAAGTCATCTGGAAGTAAGTGGTCTGGAGTTCACCTCTTAACGAGCCAATCAGCTTTCACCAAATGGGAGGAGTACTAGGGAGGGATAACATAATCAGGTGGCAAGCAAGATGGCGGCTCTCACCGCATGCAGACAAAGGCCGATTCAAGGCCATTGTCAAAAAGCTTGTTCTTCTACCTACAGTAGATCTTTGATCCCAGTAGGGAGTTTTGTAACAGAATGTTTATTGGCTCTATCAAGTGTTTAGTGAAAACCTTTGTAAGTAAAAAGTTCTAAAGAGTGAGTTGGCAGCAGAGCTTGCCATTCTATGCCATCAACGCCATTGACCCAGTGAGCATCTGCTGCAAGAATAGCTTTGATGACCCTGCATGCAACAGATAAAAATTTCTTGAACATCATCTTCCTGTTTGAATTATACATTATGCAGGACAACGGCATCTTAACCATTCTTCGGGGGGGGGGTGACTCTATAATATATCATAAATTCCATTCAAACCGTAACTGTCCTGCCAGCTCCTGCTTCGGAGAATGAATCCCTTTATTAATATTTGCATTGATTTAGGAGGTTATTAAATGAGTGCCCAAATTGCCAGTAGTAAACGACACCATTGGCGTGAAAACCAATGACCCTTTAGATGCTATGTAGGCCGATCAACGCTTTTTTCCGACATGGACCCAAGACGTTATTGTTTTATAGTAGACAGAGAACCTGCGTCGGACCTCGTCGGGTGAATCTAGGTCACAGACGTTGTGTCTCATTATAGGTCGGATTCCCTGGCAGATGGTTGCCTTCAGGTAATCCGCCTTCAGGTTGTATACGTAATAAGAATTATCAGGATGCGATATTATGGCTGACTTGACTTGGAGCTGAAAGTTTAAATGATTTCAACGGATCTCTTTGGAAGAAGAGAGGAAGCATCTGCTCACTGAATTATAAACAATATAATAGGTTTGATAGAAGTAGAACTAGAATCCCAGATGTTTGGAAACTCTAGGAAATGAAATTGCCAAAGCGGAAAAGGCTATACAATGACTTTCACTATTCCTACTATCAGTCTTAAAAAAATGACGACTATAGTATTATTTACTCTCTAGTTCTGGAAGCCGAACCACCGAAGGTCTTGTGTGGACTTCTAACGTCATTCGCGTTTTCAATCCAACCTCTCGATATTTTTAGAGTGAAATGAAGACGTTTGGGGACCTAAGCTCTTCTTCTTCCAGGATACATGGACCAGGAGCAGCACTTAAGATGGTTAATGTAGCGAGAAGAACCTTTCCACCTCACCTCAACCCTCTCTTTAGCCAACAAACCATTGACTTCTATGTCTGTAGTGACCCAACCTTCCCAAACCCACAGAATGATGATACGTGTGATCTGTTCTGCTCCCCGTTATCACCTCTCTTTGGTTATAATTAAAGAGTTTGATTATTCTAGAATGTCTGGTTAACCATCCAAGATGGAATCTTGGCAGAACCTACATATATACTTAGATGTCTTATGGCCTATAAGACACTTTTTAGAAGCTAAAATGTATAATTAATCGTTTTTAATTAATCTCCCCAGTACCATCCCTCTGTTGGGCACACACTCTTCTTGTATCCATAGGTTTAAAAGTCCAACAGTTAGGACATCAGGTTGGGCGATGAGGAGCTCATTCTAATTATTGTGAATATGTAAAATAATTTACTATTCTACGTCCCGTTGTACAGTGCCGCGGCATATGACGGTGCTGTATAAATCAATAAATAAGAAAAACTCGGGGGTTCGTGTTCGGTTTATTTGTTGTACATCAGGGCTTCCAACGAATTTCCCGGCCGTCACATTTTTGCACATTATCTCGAGTTTATTCCGTTTAGAAAGTTACGCCCCGTCCTCGGCAGGAGGTGCGCTTGCAGAAATACTTTCTAGGTTCTCCCTGCGGTGAACGACCTGGAGAGGTTGATATATTATACATTCTGTTAAGCTCTCTGGATGTAGCTTCCAACCCAAACAGTTTAAAACTTCCCTCTGTTTGAGGAAACAACATTGGTGTTTCAACGCCGTTCATGCTGACTTAATCTTCGCTGGATGAACGCGAGAAACGCCCAAAAAATTCTTCATAAATTGAGTTTCAGAAATTAATGAAATCAAGGTGTTTGGTGACTGCCTCCATGCCCCTGGTAGCAGAAATGGCATATTCACCCTTTTTTTTAATGTGCGCACCTACTATCTCTGTAATACTTTCTTTTGGCCGCTGAAGTCTTATAGAGAACAAGGTGCCATCTACTGGTGAAATTGTGAAACTGTACTTACCAGAGACAGCGTTTCAGACCTAATAGACATGAAAATCGCAACTTCCTAGATGACTATAAAAAAAAAAAATAGAATAATTTTTGGTCCACCTTATATTAATATTGCTTAACACTTAATGAATTAATTTCCTATACAGACTGGACTTGTGGCCATGATGGGCATGGCGAACTTTCTTTCTTCTGAAAGGGTGGTTCATGCAACCAAAGGCTCTTCTGTTTTTTTTTTTTTTTTTTTTTTTTTTTAACTTTTAGAATTGTAAGACTCACTAAGCTCTCAGGAGTGTCTGTTTACCAAATCAATTTAGGATGAAACTGAGGATGTCTGGTGTACGTCAACAAATTCCCTGTTGTGTTTTAACCTCGCGATTTAGTAGACATTTTGATTTACTAATATATAGTTGGAGACCATACTCTAGGATATGTCCTTCAGGTTAAGACCTTGTGCTTCCATTCATCATTGGAAGTTAGATGCCGGTGCTTCAAGGTGGCCATGGTGGTCACCAGGTAATCCGTCTTCGTCTTCTACAACTGCACCCCAACCAGGGAGTGCCAGATCTTCTTGGTCCCCCTTGAAAGAAGGGAACCACTAAAGCCTCCAAGGATAAGTGGTTGTCAAAAGGCCGACCCAAGAAAGAGTCTTCAAGAACCCGACCTCATCGCAGCCCATCACTTTAATAGCGGAATTTACTATACAGACTTAATATAGCATTTGAGGCAATAAGAATCTTACTCTACGGAAAGGAAAAGTCCGTATTTATATAGAGCGTGGTAGTTGACGCAGGGGTCATCTTGGCTACTAGGTTGGTTGTTGGAAACATCGTCTCTCAATGTCAATTAGATTTTGTTTTGTGAATACTGTCTGAATTAAGTGAAAGCATATTGGGAGTCAGACATGGCATATGACACTGTTTTATCTCAAAATAAACACATGTGTTCCTTTCTCGGCACTACGGAAGGATTGGCAGGAGGGTGCAATCTTATCGGTTTGCCAGTTTCTCTGGGGGAGAAGATGAGGAGATAAGTTGGCGGAAGTTTAACTCTTCCTGTAAATATCCATGACATGTTTGCATTTCCAGAATATCTATCTTTTTTTTCGCATACACGGCAAAGTTGTTGGGGCATTTGGAACATAAGCTTGGTTGTCGGGACTGTTGGCAGCTATAGAGATGTTCCATTTGCTCTCAAATTGAAAAACAAGCACTATTTTTTTCCAGTTTATATATTTAATAAAAAAAAGGCTGAGCTCTACTAAGCTTACTTAAAGATAAATAATGTTGTTTTCTTTTTGGGTTTTTATGTTCCTTTTAACTGCCATTTATCAAGGACGTGTTGATAGGCGAGAGAAGTACAAGAGATCTTGCCTGTTCTAACGTTGTGTTCCGTAACCTAATCCAACATAAAAATCCTATCAATCAGATTAATGTATCACAGCCCCTCTGGAGCTGAACAGGTCAAAGCCAAATCTGGATATATTTTTTTTGTCCATTAGAATATTTGTTTAAATGCATCACTTGTTTGCTGCAAAGTATCGGAGCAGCATCACAAACCGTCCATCGGAGCAGCTGCGCTGGAACCTTCAGCTGGAGGGGTCTGCAGAACGTTGTGTCGTCCCATGATTGTAAATTAAAAGTATTCGACTGCGAAGACCTCGTCCTCTGACTAGACTGAAAGATCTCATGCGCTCTGCTTTTTGGGTCTATTTTGGACATTAACTTCCCAATGATTTGGAACGAAGTACGAGAAGTTGCAAATACTATTGTTGGGTGCAACTTCTACTAAATTTAAACAGCCACTGGAGATGCAGACCAAAAAAAAATAAAACATTTGTTATTAGAGGGCATCCTAGTGCTGTCAGTGAGAATTTCCCCGCACTGGAACTCTCCTCACTGACAGCCGGGGAAGGTCTGCGCGATGGACGCAGACAACCCCCGCGGCTAACCGCAGCTCCTTCCGCCTGCAGCGTGACTACGCTGCCCGGACTACGCACCGGGGAATCAGAAGCACCGGTAAGTTTGGCGGAGTCAGGAGGATCCAGGTCCCCTGCAGCGCTGCGGGGGATCTGGATCTTAGTCTCTTAGTCAGACCTATTTGGGGTCTGATTATAAGACGATCCCTGTGTCCCAAAAGTCCCTGTTGGTGTAATGGTCAGGTGTCCCAATACTTTTGTCCATATAAAAAAAAAATATTAAAAAAAGGCTGCAATGGAATGTCCTTTTATTTGTTGCCCTCTCTCCCTCTGAAGTTGGTTTTCCCAGTTGGTTTGTGGAAGGGCTCGTAACTGGAAACACCTGGATGAGATTTTACGGGGGGTGAGAGGTTCAGACAGATGAAGACCTGAAACATGAGTTTTATAGGGTCTGGGCCTTTTTCACAATGACCTCCATTCCACAGCCATAAAATAAAACGGGTCTGTGCGTCGTAATAATTATTAATAAGGAAAAAAGGAGGTCTCGTGTAAACACATTAAACTGACACTTGTGAACGGGGTCTTTTTTAACCTGTCTAGAGTAGACGCTATAAAGCATCTCTGCAGGGAGATATTAACATTCCTGGGAAATTAATCTCGGGGTCCGGGGTGAACACGCAGATCTTTAGGGTCTCACAATCTGGATCCCGGCTCCTCTATTTTTTAATATCATCTGCGCATCCCAGAGAGAATATCTTTACATCTTGACACGTCGTGGTTTTCATAGAGACCATTTGTCCCCATTAGTGGCAATATTCTACAATAGAATCTTTTGCTGGGAGAACTTGACTGCTGCTTCTGTTGGGTTCTCTAATAAAATGCTGCTCACATTACGGGGTGATAGGGGCACCAAAACAATTTGCTTCACTGATCCCCAAAAATACTGTCCATGCTGTTCCCGTTAACGTTTTGATGGGTCTCGGAGTCAGCTTATCTAGAAAGTTCCCAGGTACGACGCTTCATTGACTCAACCAGAAGCTCCCTATTTCGACAAATCCCACGAAATGCCCTTTTGATCTTCTCGGATTTGCTGTTTCCAATTTAATGCCCTCGCACGCTCCCAACGAAGAGCCTGTGATCCAAAATGTACTTTCTTATAATTAATTATGACTTGGGTTTTGGCCTTTTGTGTTTCTTCGTTCCGAAAACAGGCTGATTAAATGAAATAGTTTGGATGGGAAAAGCGGCTGCCTTTATATAAAAAAAAAAAAAAAAAAAAAAAGCATAATAAAAACATTTGTAGTGTTATTCTTTATGCTGGCAAGTACTGTGTTATGATTTTATGCTGGGAAGATATTGGTTAAAGACGTTGACACAAAGTTGAAAACCCATAGTTTGACCTCTCTGGGACACCATCCAACTGATTAAGTGATGGGATGTTCAGATACGCTAGATGTTCAGCTGCAACACGCTGAGCACTGCGCGCTAGAGATACCTTCGTGATTGGGTGTAGATCGAGTGTCCTCGATGTATATTCATGGACCCTCATTCTGATTCTAACAAATGAGGAATATAAACATAAGGGTTTGGGCTTTGCTTATCAGACCTTTGATGTTGGCTCCCGGTGGTACCCAGCATCGCAAGATAGACATTTATCTGCCACTGCTGGGAGACCTCTGCCTTTTCAGGGTAACTAAATAAAAGTGGTCTCTTAGCCAAAAAAATAAACCTGTATCCGTAGGGAGGGTGGAGGTTATGACTTGAGGAATTAATAAGGCAGCTCGGGAGGGATTTATCTAAACAAACTATTTGATACGGTGGATTCCAAAATATCTTCTTTTATTATGGCGCTTTGGTCGGGACAATTATCACTCGGGGCTTTGGCTAAGGATAACAGACAATATGCAGGCTATCTGAATGTTTGTGTGATTTTGGATTAGAAATTATAAATGTATTACCAGTTCACAGATAGAATTCCTCCATATGCAAGACAAAAAACCCCAAATATTTGGAATGTTTTGCAAAAAATAACTATTTTTTTATTTTATTTAAGGCATGTTTACTATTAAATGTATGGGTTGCAGAAGGTAGCCATCACGTTGGGAACTAGATGAACAGATGGCTTTGTGTTTGCTGTAGACAGTCAGGCTCTTCTTTGATGTTCGAGTTCCCAAGTATGGCCCAACGTTAAAGCCATCCCTAAAAATAAGAACGGAAGACCAACTACATTCCCAGACACCTGATAGAGTGTAGGTTGACCTGACCATATGGTTCTTCCACCAACAGTATGATGATGCCACCAACCCAATCCATTGTAAAAAAGGAATATGGCCTGAGGAATGGTGATTAATGGTAGAAGTACCGGATTCTATACAGTATTCTAAAAAATAGATTTTTACCAATCTTATAAAAGTACAAATCATTAATCTCTGAAGTAGAGAATGAAGAGAGTAAAAGAACAACAAACTACACAATTTAAGGAAGTCACTGAAGAGTCTGTTTCCCAGCTGGTCTTGGGTTTATGGGTTTATTGGTTAGAGATCAGTAGAACATCAATTGTTGCTCAACATTGTTTGAAACCCCAACAACTATTTCTCCTGTGGATTTTTTTCCCACACATTACTGGGGACTTTGTTCTTGGAGTCCAAAAATCAAAAGACACTCTTTGTGTCCCTGAATGACCTTCATCCAAGTATTGGAGATCTCCAAAAGTTCTCTATTCCCTCACAAGCTCTTGCTCTGAAGTTCACCAGAGATTGTTTATGTTCTAGGTGTTACAAATAGCCAGAGACACCTTGCTTCCATCTCAGAGTCCCCAATTCCAGACATCTGAGTCCAGCAAAAATGTCTAAGCCTCTGTTGGTTGCTCTTATTCCAGGGATTAGAGATCCCATGAGAGTTTTTCAGACGTGAATAGAAATAATGCGATCGTCGGTATCAAGAAGAGCGCATATTTCTGTGGTGAGCTAATCCTAAGAGAAAAACTCATCTGCCACAAGCATTTCTCACAGGTTTTTCTAATTTGTCATTTTATGTGCTAAGTTTGTTGTTCTTTCTTAAGAATGAAGGATCAGTAAATCGTTATTTTGATCTGGAAATAAAGGGAGAAGGAAAGTATGCATCTGCATTAACTGTACAAAACTATCCCTTTGTGTGTGTATGTATATATATACGGTATATATATATATATATATATCTAATATCCTCCTCAGAATTGGTAGGGGCTAACCCAGTGAGGAAATTTATGCATGTGATAGGCATATGGCTTCTGAATGTACGATGTGACCAACGACTGATTAAGGCAGGGATTTAATTAGAAACCACATACATAAACATTCATGCTCACACACACTTATACATAGACATTCATGCTCACACACACTTATACATAGACATTCATGCTCACACACACTTATACATAGACATTCATGCTCACACACACTTATGTAGACATCCATGGTCCCACACACTTATACATAGACATCCATGCTCACAGACAACTATATGTAGACATTCATGCTCACATACACATTCATTCACATACATACAAACATACCCTCTCCTGGAGGTGAAGGGATCTTTGAAATTGACATCAGCAATCTAATTGACAAAGGCTACCATTTACATTGGCCTCTAGGCCACAATTTATAACAATTTTGTGCCACTGATTTGCCAACAATTCTTAAAATTCACAAAATTAAGACCTGAAGGGTTCAATTTATCAGGGTAAAACCAGCTAAAGTAATTACTATATATTATGGTTTTTAAGGAGAAGTGGTGATATTGCTGTTGTAGGGGTTAAAATCCAGCCCAGCGCTGCCTGATTTAAATTATATTTACTGGTATTTGTATCCAACACGAGGGCCTCAATCGTACTCCTTTCCCCACCATTCTGTTTTATAACGAGCTTTCCTTTAATGTTTGTTTTGGAACAGAATGAGATGTCGGGGCACTATACATATTCAGTGCCATATGATGTGGACCTGGGATCTATAGGGGATTTATGTATGTGCCCAATCTGCCGCGTGCGGGGGGGCGACATGTCAGGAGCTTCCACCTTCTGCATTAAAGATCCTGCAGATCCATGGCAATCCTCTTTGTGTATGTATTGTTTAACTGTTTAAGTACAATGACGGATGGCATCTGGCACCCCAGGGGTTAATTGTATTAGGTAAGATAGAAATATACGAGAATCTATACTCTGTAAAGTAGGATGAATTATTGGATCGGTCCCTTTAACTGTTTCCATTTTTAAATGTGGCTGCAGTCGGAGATTCCTCGCGGATGATATGTGATCTGTTCCGGGACAATTTTTTGGGCTGTTATGGCCATGTTTGATAATAAATACAAATGAGTCATATACAGAAAACAATTATGGCGACCAACGGAGCTTTTACGGCGATGCTTGGGTTAAGTAGACTATGGGGTGTACTTTTGGTCGAGTAATTAGCAGCTACATTGGCTGGGCTCGTTCTGAGCGTCTTCCATAATATTTATTACCTGCCTAAAGTGAGTTTGGCAACGTAGTGAAGAGCCATCCGGTTCCAGAATCCACATTGTTATTACTTTATATACATCCGTAAATTTCTATTTTCCTTGGGTTTCCTTGGAGTCGAACTTGTTTGGGGAAAGTCACGTCTATTCTAAGACTTAAAGATGCCAGCTTGTCCCTATTAATCAACCGGATCTATAACGGACTATGAAACACTATAGATCTAAAGATCCTTTTTTTCTGCTTATGGATTATTCTTCATGGATTTTTCCAAATGTATCTAATTTTCTTCTCTTTGTTCTTCACCGCAGTCCATTCGACAATAACAAACTTCTGTCGACACCTGGAACAACCACAAAGTTTTCCACAAACACCAGGAAAGCATCGTTGGGTCAATGGACACCACCCAACACTCCCAGCTTCAAAGAGAAATTTTACCTTGTAAGTAGCTAATAAAAAACGTACCCCCCCCACAATTCAGACATTCAACTGTAATTCGTATAGATATATGCCAATTACGCCTTGTTTACCTCTGTCTTCTACTGTTTTGCAGCAAAACGATGCAGACAACCCATATCCTTCCCTTGAAAAGGATATCAAGACACCGTGCATACTAAGCTATTTGGCCAACAGCGAGTTGGTTATGGACAATAGGAGCCTGGAGCCGAAGCTGAAAATGACCAACATAGACAATCAAAAGAACGCAGACAGCCATGATGATGGAGACTTAAGCCTAGTCACATCATCCTCTGTTGGTGAGATTTTCCTTTGTAAGGAAAATAAACCAGAAGGTTTATCGCATCCATCAAGCCACGAAACCTTAGATATACTCCGGGAAACTCCGAGCCACTATGGCGCTCTCCAAACCATGAAACACACAAAGCTGGATTTCGACCAGGATACCAGCATAGGCTCCGTCGGAGACAGTTTGATGAATGTATCGCTTCTGGAGGAGGGAATGGAAGCCAAGAAAGAACTAGCGCTTTCTAATGGAAATAGCATAAGACGTTCACTCGCGCATTTATTGGAGGAGGTTTTGGAACTGCTGAAGTCTGACACTGCAAGGAGGTCAAAGCTCCAGGAAATGGAGAAGACCGTCTCGAGCTATAAAGAGAGACTAAAGGTATGGTTCTCACTCCGGAAATTGTTTGACTTTAGTATAATAATACGTTTATGGCACACAAAAGGCTCACCATCTCCATTTCTGACTGCAGCTTAAAAAATAACTAATAAAAGAAGTTATAGCGACCAGCTTTGAAAGACATGTTGCTGCTAAAACACGCTGTCCCTTTAATCAGGTCACGTGTCTTGGGGCATTAGGGTCACACAGAGACGAGTTCCGAAAAAGTTGACACAGCTGAGTTTATGCGCACGCCGAGCCCTCTTAACCTGGACAGCTGGGCTTCACGATCTATGTTTTGCCGTAGAGCTTCCACTTATATTTTCTACGGGGAGCCTATATATCCGCTCGAAGCCGGGTTCCCTAAAGATTATCACAGGAGTTTTTAACCCGGTGTGACATGTCTCTGGAGACGTTGAGTTGATTTTGAGTTGTAACTATCTCGGAGATAAAGAAATCGCTCTGTTAGCAAGCGAGTTTAATTGGACAACCGCCCAGCCGTGGGGTATGTGCGGATTTGGCGATAGCTCCATGGATCCAAGTTGCTGGTGAAGCTAATCCTAAAACCAAGGCTAAACTCTACTTTACTTGAGCTTTCAACTGCTAAATTGAGTAGAAACCATGGCTAAAATCCATGCAGTGCTGAAAATGTGAGACAATAACCCAACATGGAGGATGTTCTTTGGACAGAAGGCCAGACCGGGCCTGGTAGAACCCTTTATTAGGACTAAATACATACGTAGGAAGCCGCAGATAAGCCAACAGCGTCTTATCTTCCTACCCCTTCCTTATCTGCTTTAAGTTTGTCTTTAATATTATATTTAATTAAATTTATTCTTCAATCCCCAGCCTTCTTATCTAAAAGAAAAGATAACATTTATTATTATTATTATACTTTATTTATAAATCCAAATTAATGAATGTTATCTGTCCCCAAGCAGGCTAAGAACACCGGCCACCAGCATTCCTCCATGGACAGCTTGATGGTCGAGACGGCTTTGGAAAGTTTCGACTTTCTCAACACAGACTTTCACGCTGATGAGATATCTATGTTTGGCAGCGTTAGGACTCACAGCAAGAGGTAAAATACACATTATTTATACGACGTGTATCCAAAAATCCCCACTATTTCCTGTGTGATGTTTTGGGAACTGCATGAAAAAAAAACATTACATTTTTTTAGGTTTATTGCAACGTAATCCTTCACATTTAAAGGGACGCACACACGCGCTTCTACGGTGGGTTCCGTATAGAAAGGTTTTGATAACGGTGGTTTTTTTAATTTTATTTTTTGGTCCAAGTACCGGCACAGCCCGTGATAGCAGAATACAGTCATTTGTGTCTAATATAAAGTCTGCACTGAGTGAACTCACCACTGGAAACGAACGATTGGACTGCCTGCTGTCCGTACATCTGCGGGTCTGTAAAGCACTTCTAAAGGTGAGAGGGAATACGCTTATCACTGGCTAACAACGAGGAGTGAGAGGGGTTAAAGGGATCAGACATGGCTGGAGAACAAGACGTTACCCAAGACCTTGTATGGGTATAATTAGAAGTATTTCTCATTATGTTATTTGGTTTGGGGGTGAGAAATGCACAGAGGAGATGCATGGTTTAGTTATACAGCAAAACATTGAATGTAAGTGGAACAGCCTCCCAGCAGAAGTGGTAGAGGCTTATATAGTGAGGGAATTCAAACATGCATGGGATAGGACTCGCTCTCTCTATTTCTTCTCTCTCTCCATCCTTTCTTCTCTCCTCCCTCTTTCTTTTTTCCTCTATTTTCTCCTCTCCTTCTTTCTTTTCTCCTCTCTTTCTTCTCTCCTCACTTTTTCTCTCCTCCCTCTTTTTCTTCCCCCTCTTTCTTCTTTCTTCTCTCCTCTTTTCCCTTTTTCTTTTCTCCTCTCTACTCTCTCTCTCTATAGTATTCCCTTTTATTAAATATAAATATTTAAATAGGTATTTTTTATATACCAATCAGCACAGCCTTTAATATAATGCTAACCCGTTAGGATCACTGTTACTTTAATATAATGTCTTCATAGCAGGTTTTTCTTTTTCCTGTCGCTGAGAGTCCAAGTTTCCTGTTGTTACTCTTTCAAGGAACTTTATGAAGGACAGAATAATCTAAACCGCTTATTGTGTGTTTCAGAAACTAACATCCCCAAACACCGCCAGGATTATACACAATCATCTCTTGGAGGAACTGTTATGGCAGAAAGAGGTTTTGGAAGATCTCAATGTCATCTATATCCAGAAAGGAGAAAACAATGTATCCATTGAAGACCGTATGTATCGCTTCTATGTTTCATCTGGTTAATCATCCAGTACATTGTAGTCCAACTGGTGACCCGAGTTGCATGTGACCCTTAAAGGTCGTATTGTAAGTTCAGGGTGGACCTCCATCCCAAGGGGAGCGAGACCCTCCACGGTATATATTTAGACAATAGAGATCTAGAACATTACAGTCGTCCGGCTTTCAAGGCTTCTAGAATGTTTGTTATCCTGGAACTTGGATTGGATTACATTAATGATTTTGTGGCTGTCAACCCTGCAGCCTCATCGTAACAGCAGGTAGTCCTCCAACCCGAAAGTAAAGCGACCCTGACAGCGAGCATAGAAAGGACCATTCCACCCCATCTAGTCTGCCCAACAGTTATGGTTCTAAGTCTGTGACGGCTGAGCGGATCTCTTTCATTTATTTGCTCCATGCGTTTCTCACTTATTTCCCACTCTATTCATTATATTGTCTAAAAAAGCGTCATTTGATCCCATTTACACCTCATTCCGGAAGTCTCAGGATGCCGGAAACGGAATTCTAGGGAAAGCGGAAAAGAGAGATTTGGGTTTAGTTGCTGTCTGTGCCTTTGTTTCAAATGTAGGGATAAAGGGTTTGTGGAGGTCAAATATATTGATTAATACGTATATGTTTGCTGTATTCCCCGATGACAGTCCTGCCAAAGGCCAAGAAGATCAGGCATTTCCTAAAGCTATGGAAGCACTGCACGGACCCGCAGTGTGCCTGGTTTTGCTCGACGGACGTGTTCCTCGATAGATTAAAAAAAAAGTTTCTGCCAAAGATCAAAGGGAAATACCCAGGACAGCTAGAAACAGGTAAAGATGTTTATACGTAGAACATTCTATTGTCCAAAAATTAATAATTCAGTAATTATTTAATCATTAACATTACAAACAAGTATGGGTCACACTATTTCCCATAAATACTTATGGTTATGGTTCCCATAAATACTTATGGTTATGGTTTTGGCGATTGGCGGCATCAAATGGCAAATTAACTTGTGAATGGGCTATGAAGGGTTAAGGAGTACGGCCCGCGGACATATGATGGGGGTTGAGGAAGGAGGCAAAGTGTTAAAATTACAATAACTGCACGTAATGTGTAAAAATGTCCTTTTTAAAAAGAAATGCTCCGCAGTCTCTATCTGATCCTGGATTTTTATCATTATAGAACCTGTTTTTATTTTAACGTTCTAGAACGTTCCGTGTTGCATGGAAAAAAAAGAGCTAGGGCTATTCAGTAAGATTGTGTAGGAAGAAGCACCCCCCCATCGCTGTTTAAAACATTAGTTACGTAGCCTTTATACACGTATTAACATAACAGATCTGTGCTGCTGGATGATTCAGTTTCTCCAACCAGTTTTAAAAAAAAATAAAATAAATAAAAGCATAAATAAGAAAGTTTCCATAATCTGGTGGCAGAAGAAACGGTTCCAGGAAAAAAATAAAATCAAAATATGATTTTGTGAGTAATAAAACCAACCTCCCTGTGCAGATGCAAGTTTAGATGATACCGTGAAGAAGTTTTACTTCATAGAGAGGGTGGTAGATAAGTGCAGCAGCCTCCCAGCAGAGGTGGTAGATGTTAACACAGCAAGGGAGTTTAGACATGCATGGGATAGACATACGGCTCCTGAATCTAAGACGAGACCAACGACTGATTAAGGTTTGAGTCTTTACAGCAGGAGAAACGGGCCGACTAGACGGGGGGCCGAATGGGGCCGTGTGTGTGTGTGTGTGTGTGTATGTATGTATGTATATATATAT
>VKOC01022980.1:0-54720 GCA_009364415.1 Spea multiplicata
GATATGCCTTTTAACCCTCTAAATGCCACTGGGCCCCGTGATATGCCTTTTAACCCTCTATTATGTCACTGTGCCCCATGATATGCCTTTTGACTATGTGCCACTCTGCCTCCAGAAATGCCTTATACCCCTATATGCCACTCTGGCATTTAGGGGGTTAAAAGGCATATTATTGCGGAAGGAGGTGCGGTTAGCGGCGGGGGTTGTCTGCGTCCATCACACAGACCTTCCCCGACTGTCAGAGATCAGAGTTCCCCGCACCGGCAAATCGCGTAGACGACCCCGATTATAATCGAGCAAATACGGTAGTTGCCAAGTTGTGTTCCCTCTTAAAAATTTTACAAATTAATAAGAGTTGCAAAGAAATAATTTATACACTCACCAGTATATTTTTTGGAGATAAGCATAATAAATAAAGAATAATAAACTATAGATTTAAAGCAAAGATGTATATATAAATTCTGAAAATTAATCTCTTAAATTGCCAAATCAATCAACAGTACATCATAAACATGTAGTGTCCATAAGTAGCTCCTCAGGACTTTCTACTTCCTCTTCTTTGATGTGCTGAACAAGTAGCACAAACTTTGAACCGAACCTCGATGGTGAGCCAGATGACCTGGTCAAATGGACCGAAGCGATGGAGATAGGAAGCCTTAAGACTTTGCATGGTCAGTTAGTGAAGAGGACCTGGAAATATAGCCTGTATGGAAGCCGAAACTAGACCTAGCATGCGTGCCAGATCTCTTAGAGATACACATGAACACTGCAGGAGTCGCCAAATGTCCTTTTTGATGGTGGAGAGTTTCGCCTGAGGCAATCTTAAGACCGCCTCCACAAGTCCATCATGAATCTGAGGAAATGAACCACTTGAGTCGAGGTCTAGCTGTTCCGATTTCTTTTTGTTTATTATGAAACCCAACGACTGGAAAAGCTGGACCATAAGTAGAGTGTCACTTTAGAGGGTATGCTGATCCTGAGCTATCAAGAGAATGTTGTCTAGGTAAATTATGGACTGTAACCCGTGTCTCTGTAGGTGAAGTACCACGGGGCAGAACTCAGACCAAAGGGAAGGCAGGTGAATTGCCAAAGGTCGCCCTTCCATCAAAACTGAAGGAACATCCCTTCCTCCATGTGAATCGGCACAGTGAGATATGCGTCCTTCAAATCTAACCTCATGAACCAGTCCCTTTCTCTAAGTAGGTCCCACAAAAGGTGTAACCCTTCCATTTTGAATTGTTGATAGATAATATGAAAATACTAAATATGTATTTTGGGCAGATTGTTTGAATTTTGGCTAAATCTTAGAATTTACCTTTTGTACATTCCTTTGTCTTGAGTTTACACTTACACTAATTCTATGTCAGAATATTGTGGTTGTAACTTATTTTGCGTTTTTTTTTTTCACAAAAAATTTACTTCAGGTTCCTGGTATATGTCACTTCAAAACAACACCCCAATATGTGTTCAACAACATCTCCTGAGTTAAGTGATACATGTATTGGATTGTCAGGTTATTTTGAGTCTAAAAGGCCACATTTGGGACATGCACAATTCAGTTTTTCAAGTTAGATTTTTGACATCTGGTACTTTGGGACATCTATGAAGCCACCGATTCAATTTACCTCATCAAACCATACATTTTTGAAAACTACATGCCCCAGGGTATTTCTAATGGTGGTATTTTAACACCTCCTATGCACTATTTCTACCACCAACCTTTGAGAAAGCTTGTGGCTAGTCATTTTTTTGTCATATTTTTTTCTTGACACACATTCATTGTATTGTACGCTCGGGGTCCATCAGTGGGCACAATTCACCTTTTTAGCTCACCCCTGATGCATTACTGCTGATACTCTTGATTATTTTAATTTCTAAGAACAACCATTACAGCTACTAAGCAAATAGCAGCAGATGGGGATCACTTACACACATTGTTAGGGGTTATTCTAAAAAATACTCTTTTCTATAGAATTTTAAAAAAGCCCACCAATTTTAAACCAATCTCTATTGAAAATAGACCTATTATCAGTTTAGCCTAAAATACATACTTTTTCTTAACATATTTTTATATCCTTGTAAGAAAAAAAGGAACTGAAGAAGATTTTTATTGAATGTATTGAGATTTTATTGGAATGCAATCATCATTAAACAACTGAAGGTGATTCCTCAACTATTTCAATGAAAGCAATGTCTTCTTTGCATTCTCCAAACTCCTCGAGAAGACGGAAAGTGAGTGTATCCGGTGAATAAACTTGTTTCATAGACCTAAGAAAAATATGAACATCTAGATTCAGATGATATAATCACCAATGAGACTACAGATTCTATGATTCCCAAACCCTTCTATAAGATCTATTAGCTACAAGACCTAGTACAACCCCCCCTCCCCCATACCATAACATTTTCCTGAATACAGAGTTTATTTTGTAAACTGTTCTATCATATTCGATCACATACAGAAAACAGGATGAACATAATTCATTAATTAATTATGCAGATAATGTTGCCACCAGACTATTCATCACCCGTTTTATTTACAGAAAACATCAAAAAAGGACTCAAAATGTTTATACCTGAAAGTATTTTTTTCTGCCGTATGTAATTCCTAAAGTAAGTTTAAAGAATGGAATATATTATGAATTTGGGAACTTACATTCTGGCAAATGAAGATGTCACCCAGTTTAGAATGGGCAGTAAAGGTTTGTATAGCACACGGCCAAGTATAAGTATGATGACCATGAAGATCAGGAACCAGTCATTGACCATTTCATCAGCAGGCATCTTCATCAAAACCGCACCAGATTTTTCACCTTGATAGAGAAATGATTTTGTTTAAAAAAAAATGGTTCTTTGAGATCTATGAGAAATAAACTCTGTATGTTTCAATCACAAGCTTAGCAAATTACTGTTCATTTTGATCCAAACAAGAACTGTATATATATATATAACCATTCCAAACTACCATTAAGCTTACACAACACAACATGCCACACAACATGCAACTGAAACACAGGACCTCTGTACGGCTATTTCATTAAAAATCGTCCGTTTCCAGCTACAATGTCAATTACTACATTAGTGATGTTTATACACTTTGGGCTGGGGTTTTTTTAGTTGGTAAACCAAGAGGTTTTTTAGAAGGTGGAAACCCAGCAAGTCCAGGAGGTCATCAGTCCAAAAAATACAATCCTTGGGAGTGAGACCAATGCATTATTTAGCTATAAAAGTTATAATGGATTTTCAGGCAGATGACTGGGCAGTTTTATGTAAAACCATTTGTGTACCAAAATATTTGACAAATAAAGTCAGAAAATAAACATTACATAAATACCAGCCCTGTAAATCTAGTAAGCTTCAATATGTTTTAGCCATTTGCTATTTCTATTCTATACTAAAATACCTTTTATACGCTCACTATTTTTCTTTCCTGGCTCTCCTATGGGTAAAGGGCTGACACCCCAAAGCAGGACCCACAGGATGAAAACTCGCATACACATCCAGCTCATAACTGCCATGTGTACAAAATGACTGCTTTGCTTTACAATCTCTTTCAGATATGACATCTATTGTGAGTGCAGCTATTATGACATCATCAGACTGGAAACATGTCATGATAGAAATGTCTCATTGGTATAGCAGATACTTAGCATTGATACCATAGACTGCATTCTGATATTTAGTTAATTCCTATTAACCTGGATTAAAATATAATTCATAGATGCATACATAACAAAGACCAGTAGTCCACATGTTTCACTATTGTGTATAAAATCCATGTTGATAATTTGCTGCTTTTATAATCATGATATTTAAACCAATGCTAACTGTAATAATGTACATTTAAACTTGATGATACGACATGTCTATGTAAAATCATTTTTTGTACCAAAACCTTTCAGAAGTTATCACAAAATAAATATTACATATAGCATAACACAGTGAAGTAAGTATAGCACTTTAATATGTAGGGGATTTTTCGTGTGTATATGAACATTAGTATTGCTGCACAGACCTAATTTTTATAACATTATTACGGTATTAGGGAAGCAGAAGGCCTTTTTATTTTAGCATTCTGTCATCTCAGTAACAATCCTGTAATACAGGCCTGAATGCCTTAATAAATGTTATGTTCAAATAATAACCAGCAAGGCTCATCATGTGGGCTCTTTAATAAATACGAACATTTTTTAAGTTAAAGAAGGTCATTTACATTCATGAAAAATAATGTACGTTTAGGCTGTTTCTGAATGTATTTAATTTTGATGCATGAATTCATATTTGCGCTTGGGATTTCAGTTGTTTGGTATTGTGCTTGCAGGGATCTGTTGTAGGCATTGGGACGTAATGTATCAACAAACTGATTTCAGAAAAGTCATTCAAATATGATTGTGATGGTAAGTACGTTATTTTAGGTGGGGCAGGGACCTAATAAAGAAAAATAATTATTTTTGTTGTGCATAGGTTTTTGGGGAATTATAGGCGGGAATTGTGTATTTAAGTTTTCATGTGACCTTGACATATGAAATCTTGTGAAAATGCATTCAGACTTCCTATAGAAATGCCACTACAGCATTCTCTTCCCTAACCTTGAGGAAAATTGGCATGTTAAAAAAAGGGTCAGCATAATATCCCACACACCAAGAAAGAATGCAGATTAAAGTACTTTATTTTAAAAACAATAAGGTACTTAGGGAGAAGCTGCAGCTCTCTCCTTTATAGACTCTATAGCTAAAGGTTGGACAAAGAGGCAAATGCAAATTTTGGGATTCTGCAGACTCCTTCGAAGCATTTGCAAGGGGGATCCCATGATACATTTAAAACAAATGATTATATTCATATCAAACTGTATATAAAAAAAGAAACATACCCGCTTATTCTTGCAGATATAGAACATGGAGGAATCGCTATGAAGGATTTTAAACCCAAAAGCATACACACAACCAGTAAAGAGATTGACAGAGGGGAGAGATGTTAGAATGATAGTTAAGGAAGACAACTCTTGCAATAGCATTCATGAGTGATTGTAAGGAGACAAGATGGGTATGAAGGAGATCAGCTAAGACAATCAAGATAATGAAGAGCTTTAGCTGCATCTTGTGTTAGGAAGGGGCAAATGTGGATTATATTTTCGAGATGTGGGCGGCATTTTTTTTGAAAACAGACTGAATGGAAGGTGTGAATAAGAGGTCAGAGTCAAGGATTACACCAAGGCAGCAAGCATATGGTGAATGGGTGAGTTTGGAAGTGATTGTGTTTTAGGAATCATGCAGACAAGGCAGTTTGTGATCTAAATAAATGCTCTACAAATGCCTTAGCTGGAGGTACTTTTTACACTAGTATTTGCTACCATACGACCAATGGATTAGAATTGGAGCTAATATATGACATAACAATAGAGAGTTGTTAACTTTCATGTGGTGTAATACAAAACCTGCAATAAACAAACATTTTTGCATAGTGTTTTTACCTTTATTTGTTGGTTCCTGTAGAAGTCTCTTGCCTTCCTGCGGTGCTGCATTGAATGGAAGCCATGGCTTAAAATTGGTGGGTGAGTCAGGAGAAGAGAGTGGTTCTGCACTAAGCCACTGAGACTCTTATGCAATTTAACCCCTTCAGTCCCAGGCAGAGGACTTGAAACCACTGGGTTGAAAATTACCCCGCCCCCCCAAACTTTAACAGCTGGTATGTACCATCATCTCCCCTTGACCCCCCCATTCAAACATATGTAAACATACTCACACAAATTACAGACACTCACTCACTTACTCACTAACACACGTACACATTCATTCTAACACACACTCCAACTTACCCCAAATATACATCCATGCTCACACACAAGCACCTAAACATAGATGCTCATACACACACAATTACACGTCCAAGCTCACACACAATTATACATGCATCCTCACACACACAATTACACATCCATGAACACATAAATACACATATATACATACAAATCATCTACCTCTTGCCCCTACTTACCTCTACCCTCTCCAACAGCTTTCTCTCTGGCTACAGACCCAGTTGGGAGGGCTCCTTCTAAATAATTTTAAGCCCGTACAAGGACACAGGAGCAAGGGTTTGCCCTGGGTCCCCTAGAGGCATGAGCCCCTGTAGTTATGCCACTGGTCCCAGAGGTTTTTGGTACCTCAAATCCCAAAGCTATTTTGACAAATGATGGTTCAACCATTATTGTCGTGAAAAGTACATATTACTTTGTTAAGGAGTGAGAGAAAAATAGAAGAAAAAACAAATTAGTTATATTATGATGGTGTTATTCTGTCATTTCATCAGGAGCATTTGGACAATTTTTCAAAGACATGTTTGGCCATCAATCACTGTCAAAGTTAGTCATAGCAATTTCCTTCGCTCTACAAAGGAGCACCAAGTAGAACAATGACATATCTATATTTTAATGGTGTGCAGGGACGTAGTGATAAATACTCATTTTTAATGGTGATGTATGTTCAAGTTGAGTATTATTTAGTTCACTTCTGCTCTCTTTTGATGACCTAACTATATGGCTGTTTTACTAACTCTATGAGAAAATTACTGCATGTGATTACTTGTCAGTGATTCTCTAGTGGCTCGCTGTGGTCTCAATTAGACATTGCAGATTGTGGACAATATAATTGCCAAAGGATCGGGAGGACTCATAGCTTTGCCATTCTTTTATTTTCTCTATATACTAAATCTATTACATTTTCTTTTATTATCTAATTAAAAATTGCTTTGTTCGATTTGACAGTCGTAGTACACATTCATAGTCTGATACTCTTTTAGGCATGTTTCAGTACATAGAGGCCTGTTGAAAAGGCCAGGTCTTGGTGGTATTTTTATAGGCTTATTTCAGTATTTGGGGCCCTGAGGGTAACGCATAGCAATGTTTGATTAATACCCCCTCTGGAGTAGATAATAGAATGGATACTTCGCCTGTAAATGGAAATCTTCAATTTCTTTACACTTGCAAAACAAGAAAAATAGAAAAAAATCATGCAATATCTCTGAGAGAAAACCAAAATAACAATAACTAAATATGAGAGACAGAAGAGAGAGGGAGAGAAGAGAGAGAGAGAGAGATAAGAGGGATAGAGATGCCTTATGGGGAGCAATCCATTGCCCCTGTGTTTTTCAGTGTATTGATCTGTGGTTAGATGTTTATTATCCAAAGCTTAAACATAAGCACATCTGCTTACATAAAAAGCTCAAAGTGTCCCTGTTTGTGGTCAAAAGTATTTTTGTGTGGTTTCCCAGCTAATCAGTGAGCTGTTGTATGCTTGCTCAGTTCAGGACCACCTCCCCATAAGCATCCTGAAGAAGCGGAAAAGCGAAATGTATAGTGCCATGGAGTGTCATGGAGGTGGTCATACAAATGAGGGGCTGGGGTAAAGGTTGGCACAGGTTGGTATCTTTATAGACCATAGCGGGGGACCTTAGGGGAAGGGTGATAAGAGGGTAAATGATGGTTTGTGGCCTTTTTTTACCATAGGTTATCAGTTGGCCTATGGTCTCCTTTTTTGGTATGAACATAAGGTGACAATGCTTTCTGGTTCAAATCATAAACTGACAGACTATAACAGAGTAATGCTTGCTGTGTGTATAGTCAGAATGTTATTACCAGCTTTGTATAGGCCAAGAGGAAAGGCACAAGGTTATTGGGCCATCTCCTTGCTCTACAGCTTGCTGTTGTCGCTGCTATCTGACGTGACGCCTTCTTTCTGTCGCTTTTGGGAATCTTCCTGTGACGTTCAACTTACGGACGCGGACTGGTCTAAGCTTTTTACCCTTACCCACCAGAGTTCTAGGTACACCAAGACGCAAGAAACGAACTATAAAATCCTGACCCTTTGGTATCGTACGCCCGCAAAACTCCATGCTATGTTCCCAACTGTTCCCGAGGTGTGCTGGCGTTGTGGGGAGGCTGTGGGCTCCGCACTTCATATATGGTGGGCCTGTCCTGTTATCCAAGAGTTCTGGCGGGAGGTCCACAGTGTTATCTCTGAGCTTTCCGATTCGTCTCCGCCTTTCCAGGCTTTTCCTATGCTTATGCACCACACCTCGCTTTCCGTCTCACAATTTAAAAGGTCTGTGGTTCTGCATTTGCTCGACGCTGTGAGATGCCTTATTCCTTTGCATTGGAAGTCGGCTCGTCCTCCGTTGTTGCAGGAATGGATCTCTAAGGTTGAGGAAATCAGGGTGATCGAGGACCTCTCGGCCACCTCTCTGAAGCAAAGAGATGCCTATACTGCTACCTGGTTTCACTGGCTTATGTATGTGGGTGGTCGCTCTCAGTCGGCGCCTTGATTGTTTTTCATTTTTGCGGTGATCCTGTTTCCATGTCTTCTATGGCCCTGTACCATTGATGCCTCGCTTGTGTTTTCCAGGGCATTTTTATCTGTACACATTTGCTTTTCCATATTTTGTGTATTTCTGTATGACGCCTTTTGCCTCATTGTCGTGGCATTTCGGCTTTCTTGGATTGTTTCCCTTATTTCCCCCCCCACCTCCTCCTTCCTTTCTGTACCGTTTTCCCCTTCCTAAAAAAAAAATTGAAAACTCTAATAAACATTTTGGATACACATTGCACATCGCTTTTAGCATATTACAGTTATGTGTTAATTTTATTTTCCCTCTTCAAGAGAAAAAGGAGATTAACAGAGTATAAACAATGTAACCAAATCAAATCAACAAAACACTCCTGGGATGTAGCATCATCTGTGCTTTTTTTGTAGACCAGAAGAAAGGACACTATGTGTATCACATCCACATCGGCACAGCATCACCCTAGTCCAGTCAAGGTATGTATATAGTATAATAGTTGGGTCCTTATGCAGCAATTGTAGAGCGTACCGTGATGTATATTGAAAGGTTGTTTTTATTAGGATACATGAGTCAACATCTAGTATGTCAAAATAATTCCCCCAAAGTTTTTTTGTTGGTCTCTCTTTTGCTAGAGTAGCCTCCACCCATTCCATGATAAACAAGTGTTGCATATTAGTTTTACAGTCAATGTTGGTGGTTGAGAGCTCATCCAGCACGGCAAGATACTCTTTTGTGCTACTGCTGTGACCACATGGGATAGTTTACCGGATACCCTTTGTTGCAGGTATTTAATTCCAAACACTGCTAATTCTGGTGTAAATGTAAGGTTTGCTATTTTGTAAGTAGTGACGTATATTTTGTTTGTAACCAAAAGGACTGAATGCGTCGACATGAAAAAACAATGAAAAACATTTCCATTTGGGGCAGCGGTCGCTGTCTCTCAGGCCTGATCTGAAGTTAGGTACACATCATGTACTAGTTTGTAGAACATTTCAGTGTAGGATGCCATAGAAAGTCTTTTGCCTGATGTATGCAGCTATCGGTTTTGTCCAGACTAGGTAAAAATGTGGTACTCTGCTCCAGCCCCCAATTTTATCTACTGAGGCTTTAGAGGTCCTGATCATTTGGTGGTACAGTAATTTAATATAGTAAAGTAATTAAAACATGCATGGTGTGGGCATTTGCTGAATATAACAGGAAACCAAGAAAAGATAACCTTCAAACTGCGAGAAACTTTATGCGGTTGATAAAGTTAAGTACATAGTCATGCCACCTCCATAGGCAAATATTGGTAGGGTAGCATCAACTAAATTAGTATAAAGCACCCTGCCATTAGACTTTGGAGAGGAAGAAATGTGTTGTCTGGAGTGATGAGCCACGCTTTACTGGATGTCTGATGGATAAATCGAGGTTCGCCAGATGCCAGGAGAAAGACATTTAGTAGAATGCATCAACCACAGAAAAGAAAAGGTCCTCATTTAACCAGTGCATATTGGGTGAAAAATAGCAGCTGCAATATAGTCATAAAACTTCTCAAGTTTATTCGGTCACAATCTAACCAAAAAAAGAAAAAGCGTAAGTAAAACAAATGCCTATCTCCCGCGTTTCACCTATGCAGCTTAATCATAGATCTTTTATCATGTATTTCTCTCCTGATGTGCACTGGTTAATTAAGCACCTGTTCTTTACTGTGGTTGAAAAATGCTGATGTCGAAAAGAAGTCGTGTTCCATTTGCGCTCTAGGGATCTTTTCAAACAAGTAAGCAGTTTATTTTGGTTTATCGTCCAGCTTTTCAAATTTATGATTAGTAGGTAGAACGCATAGTGCCTATTGTACAGTTTGGTGGAGGAAGGATAATGGTCTGGGTTGTTTTTCAGGATTTGGACTGCCAGCCCTCACTTGTTCTTTGATTACCTACACGAAGCAGTAAGCTAAAATGTATAGACTTCAGGCACTAGCAACGGACAAACAAGTATCCCATTAATAGTGAATTGAACTACAGAATTAAAAACTCTATTTGAAACTGTTCAAGCTGAGTGTTTTCAGACCATATCCGATTTCTACCTAATGGCAGGCTGCATTTTTGCTGATTTATACATTTTAAAAAATACGACATAAAACACACATTGCCACCCCTCATTTTTATTCCATTAATTAGTTTATTGATCCATTAATAATCTTCCAGTCTTGAAACGCACACAGCTATGCTTACTGTGAAGTTAAGGTTTTATTACATGACTGGGACTAAGTTCATGATCAAAAGCTTGTTATACTTACTTTGTTTTTACCTGCTTGGTCATGAGTTACAAGGATGTGAATGTGACTTCTTGTGAATTAGGATTCATCACTTTCTTATTCTGTATTGCTTCAATACTGTGATTGATAAATATACATAGGGTACCATGCCACATAGAATAGGAAACCCAAAACTTCTCTTTTACACATCAAAACCAGAAACCAGTTTGACACAGCTTCATTGTACTTATTTTCACAACTGGTGTTCTATGCTACATAGTGGCTTTAAATTCTTCATGTTCCAAACCCCACAACACCCCCTCTCTTCTAGACTAGCGGTGAAGAAGTGTTGAATACTACCTTGGTGAAGGAACTATAAGGTCACTCTATTCATGGCTAACAGATACATAGGAGTCCCAACTGAGCCAGTGTTGGCTTCTACAATTAGGTACCACTTTAGCTAGTGTCTCTTGTTTGTTAAATATACCCTGCATGTTTATATAGATTATATTTAAAGAGAGTAATAGAGAAACACAACGTGCATTAGAAAATGTACAATAATAGGTTGTATAGTCTTTACAATCTTCCGTAAATGAGCTACAAATCGATCTTATAAGCATTGATGCACTGGTACTTCGCGATGCAAGTTGCAGCTGCTTAAATAATCATCCATCTCGATTCCTAGATAGGCAGAGACTGCTTTGTGTAAACCTGTGTCTTCCAGAGTTCCGGGTTCACAATTCTCCATAATTCAAGTCTAGACAGTTGCAGGACACTTTATGATACGGTTTTCGAGGAGAACGCTGATTACAAGGAAAACAAAGTACAGGCCAAACATTGTGCATCCCAATATCTTGTTCATTTTCCACTTGCAAAAGGCGATTGAAATGATGACAAAAATAAGCATGATGAAAAGGAGTATGATGGCGCAGAACAAACCGTTGCTACTAACTGCTACGGGCTTCATATTGTGACAGATTGAGAAGAGGAGCCAAGGCATGGGCAGCCTGATGGGGATAGAAAAAAAGAGAAAATTAAGTTTTTCGTAGATCAAGAGCTACAAAAAATGTTTTACATAATTAAATGAATGTATTAAACTACCCACAGCAGCCCTGGGACAGTTTCCCACCAATTCCCTATGCTTGCCTAAATACTAGTATTGTTGGGAGCATTACAGACTGCAGCACATAAGTTGTGCAACATAAATCACCTATTTTAATGTCTACACATATTCTGTATGTAAAGGAATAACAAAATCTTACGTATACTAACTATAAAGCTCTAAAAGCACTTGTTGGAACTATATGACTAAAAATATTCCCACGTGTGTACATCCGCACATGGCTCTACCTATACATAAAATAATAAAGGCTCTTTACAATAAGGTATTATAATATCTATACATAGCTATAACAGTATTAATACAAATTCATATTTTAATAATATTATGACTTTTATGACATTGGATTCTAAATAAACATTTTAAAAAATAGACAATATGTAGTTGGTCACTCCCCTGCAGCTATAACAGCCAGGGCTGGTGGAAGGACTTTTATAGAAATGACTTACCTAACTTTATTAATAGATTTTAGATGACAAACACATTTATTTCATTAAAAAAAAACCTGAGGGGATATGGAAAATCCATAGTAGCAATTATGTTTTAAAATTGATTTCAATTAATTTGTATTTAAAAAATCCATTAGAATTCATTGGGGCAGAGGACTGATTGGGGCAGAGGACTGAATGGGTTTTTTACCCATTTTCCCTGATGTAAGAACTCAAGCCTCAATCAGTCCTCTGCCCCTAGTGAATTTTGGAAATACACAATTAATCATCTCACTTTCTTGACTTCATATATGAACATCATAATTTTAATGAGCAATCTAATATATTCATAATAAATATGAATAAAGTGTATGTTCTTCATGTTGCAAAGTGAATTTAGCTCAATAAAGAGTGAGAAAAGTAGTTACAGCATATGTTTATTTTTTCCATCCTTTTTTCAAAAAAACTTTTTCCACTGCTTAAAAAATGCTATGCAGATGTGATATAGTTGGTTATATTCAATACATGAAAGGAATTATTTTTGTGGTGCCTGACGCTAAAGAGCAGTTCTACTTACCCCACCGTGATGTCAAATATATTGCTTCCTACGGAGCTGGATACTGCCATATCTCCCAGGCCTTTACGTGCAACAATAACACTAGTTATAAGGTCAGGAATAGAGGTGCCAGCAGCTAATATAGTTAGTCCCATAATTTCTTCAGTAATTCCAATAGTCTCTCCTACCTAAAGAGATATAGAGTTGTACCATGTTAGCTGTAGAAAGAGAGAGAGAGCACATTTGGATTGGAAAAAATGACTTTATTGTCTAACTGTAGTATAATAGACCACAAGCTTTCTTCCTCAGGTATATTAAGAGACCCAGATAGTCTTGAAAGCTTGCAATCAATTATACATCAGTTGGACAACAAAAGGTACTGTATCATTGTTTACCAAATTTACTCTAAACTCTAAACATATGTTTTCTGACAAAGTAAAAATATGTTAACATATGATTGCTTTATAATTTCTTAAGAAAGAAGTTTTGTTTAGTCTATTCCACGGTAGATGTCCTGTTTCTGCTCTTGAAAGTCATTGGTATAACGTGTTTAATACACTGCATAAGGAAACAGCGCAAATTAGTTGAATATTTTAATTTAGCATTTTCATTTCAGTGTTAAAGGATCAGTCGTATAAAAATATTTGGGATGACTGCTCCTTTTTATTATATCTAACAAAGCCCCCCGTTCTTTGGAATTTTTTAAAATGAAAAGTTCAGGTGATATGCAAGTTTCTAATATACACGGACATCTTACCTGATGGGCCCACCAGACCATTAAGTAAGAGAAAATCGCAATCCAAGTAATTGATCCAAAAAATGTTATTGGAAAAAACTTCCTGGAAGACTGAAAGAAAACATGAAGAGTTACCAGAGGGTTAATTATAAACTCCTCATACCCTACACAAGAAGTGAAGTGAGTGCACAGTATAGGGAGTCCTACCAACCTGACTACAGTCACATGCAATACAACTCTGAAACTGACTAATAATGCAACTACAAATTTGGCAAGTTTCAGGTGAGGGTATAAAAGTTCCAAGCAGATTTTCAAAATCAAGAGTGCTAGACATGGGCGTAGGAACCCCTACAAATCTGGGGGGACAGCATTTTTCCCCCATCAGATCCCCACTTTCTCCCCATCTCTCACACTATCTACCCCCTCTCCCCCTTTCTTACTATCTACTCACTCCCTACCCTTTCTCACACTCTACCCTCTCACCCCTCTCCTACCTTTCTCACTGCTACCCTCTCCCATTGCCCCTATACCTCCCGCCTTCTCACTGTCTGTCCCCCGCCCCCCTCCCCCGGTTCCTACGCCCATGGTGCTAGATTTAAACATATATATAGCTGCAATACATGTAGTATAATATGTGTTATACACCAATTCTAAAAAAAAAATGTCTATCTTTAAATGAAAAAAAACGATATGTCTTTCTAATAACTGCTCATTTGTGTAAAATCACTTTCAGTTTAAATAAATGTAGCAATTGCCAAAATGCCAGGATTCTATTGAGGGTATTAAGCGTTGCAGTCTGGCCACTCTACTGAACTGTACTGCATGTAGTCCTACGGATATAAGAAAAATACTAAAAAAGCTTAACTTCAATATGTAACTACAGATACATTGCTTCTATTTCGGCAACTAGGTACAGTTTACATTTTCCATATATCGTAGCCAAAATGGCCTATCAAGATAATAATATGCACAGTATATTTACACACATTGTTTTCTCCGTCCAGCATCTCCATAATAAAAAACACTTCACAAAAGCATAATGCATGGGACGCTGCAGTCACGCTATGCATAGAATGCACTGGGAAACTGCGGAACAAGCTAAATGTTATTATTTTCTTGCAAATGCCCCTTTGATGTTCAATGCTAGGAAGCGGCGTCCTTTGTTATACTAATATTTCCAAACCACTCATGTCTTTGGATTTAAATCCAATGCTCTTAATTGCTAGGCTTCAATTAATGTGGAATGGAAATTACCAACAGATCATATACATATTCTTTATCCTACCATGGCTTTTCTGTTTCATTGTGTAATTCCCAAGAGGTATTTAGTGCTGTGACCAATATGGGTATGCTACATGGGGCTTTGTATCTCAGATAAATTTACAAGGAAAAGAGCTTGCTTCTGGTTGGAGCAGTATTCATATTATAATCTGACTGGGCTATTCCGCTGGCATGAATTAAACTACAGGAAAGAGGCATGTATGTTGTAAGGTACAATTCCCACGGCACCAATTATTTTTACCTGGCATTATTCCTAAATAGTAAGCCAGCCGTCGGGACATCTGCATTTGCTCCAGATGTTGGGTTTTTATCTTGCTCCTGCTACTGGGTTTCTCCTCTCGCTTAGCTAATGGTTCATTAATAGAGATTATTTAATATTCTAAGCATCCATCCTGATACACTGTGATATCACAGTCACATTTCATAGCATCATGGGTTCTACAGACACTTTTAAGCTCATGCTTTTCTGCATCTGGGAAACAAAATCTTCTGTGTCATTCTAGCTTGTTATTTAGGAAATTGTGGATTGCCGCCTTCCACCAACCTCAAACATAAATCTTTTCTATGCAACCTAAGCAGTTGCTATTAAAAATTAGAGTGAGTGTGGAAAACAGTTCATCGTTTAAGCACCATTGCCCCTGGTAGTTTACACTTTCTATGTAATATTGTTTGAGGCTTATTAATCATTAAAACCCTTCATTTTATAATGCTGGCCTTCTTGTTGGGGAGCCACATACTAAAACACATCTGAATGCATGCTACTGTGCAAATATTTTAGGCAAGTGTGAAAACTTCCTGTAAAGTAAATTTAACAATTTAACAAAATGCAAAGTGAGCTAGCAGAATAAAAAATCTAAATCACATCAATATTTGGAGTGACCACAGTTTGTCTTCAATATAGCATCAATTCTTCTAGGTACACTTGCATCTAGGTACTTGCAGGTAAAATGCATCAGGACTTCTTCCAGTCACTGCCTGTACTTCTCAGCATTAAGGAGTTAATTATTACCAAATTTCCAACTCCATTTGCAGAAAAGCCTTAATCTTGTCTTAAGCCTTAAGCACTTGTACCGCTCTGTGCCTTATACAAACTACATTTTGCCATTTTTCTCCACCCCAGCTTCTGTGTTTTCTGCCAATGCTGAGCTGATGGCACTGCTGTTTGTGAAGGGTAAGCATGATGTGTCTTTCATCTTTCCTTGGCTGACCACTGTGCCCACAGCCCTTAACATTGCCCTTTTCTTTTGTGCTTCTTCAAAAGAGCTTGGGCAGAACATCTGAAAACCCCTGTCTGCCTTGTCATTTCTGCTGTGGACAGAACATGCTGATGTAGTATAACTACCCTGTGTCTTGTTGCCGTGCTCAGTCTTGCCATGGTGTTTTGACATTAAACTGCCTTCAGCAACATAACCGTGTTTGTGAGTTTGGCTGTCCCTTGCCCAGTTTTATTCTCCTACACAGCTGTTTCAGTTTTAGTTAATGATTGTGTTTCAAGCTACACATTAAATTGATGACCATTGGCAGCCTATTTGGTATACTTGTTTAATCATACTCCTAGCTACATGCCTACAAAATCTTGTGCAGGTATAGGCAAAGGGTTGCCACACCACACATTGCTTTGATTTAGATTTTTTTCTTCATATTTATTTTTTGAAAGCATTCTACCTTTTTTAACTTGCATTTCACTACACTGTAGTTGATTCCTTCTCTGGCAAAACGGATGGGAGTGGACAGTATACATTTGCATAAGAGACTTACACCAATACCCCTACATATCACTCACAGAACAGTAATAATAAGCAGTACTCACCGGATTGCGGACATCTGGCAGAGTTATCCACAACGGGAATATGATTGGTAGTACTGCAAGATACACAGCCCTCTTGCGCCTGTTTTGGGGCCATGACAGGGTGAGGGGGTGATCCTCTTCATCTGTAAGCTCTGCTTCAGCCAGCTAAAAGAAAGACAGTTGTTAAAAGTATGTTCACCAGCAAAGCTACATTCATTAAAACCCTAGGCCTAAATATTGTGCTAAAATATTGTGACGGGCTAGGAATGCTCAGAATTCAAAAAGGATAGCCATACCCTTTAGGACACTTGTTATGTCCTACAGACTCATTAACCTTTAGCTACTATATAAATGTCAAGTAAAATGTCTCAGACAGATAAGCTCTTCATATTTATTCTGCAACAAAGCCATTATAATTGGCCTTATGCTACTTTAGGAAAGCTGTGCCACCAGTGCACTCAATCTCCTCAACTCAAGTCTGGCTATGACCTTATGGCCCTCCATTCACTAAACATCTGGTGCATGCTACAAGGAATATGCCTTAGAACCAACTATCAAATGATGTCCAGTCAACTGTAGATCAACTGTAGATAAACTGTACAGTCAACTGTAGATAAACACTAGATAAAGTACAATCAAAATAAACAAATATTTGCTCCATATAGAACCACCAATGAAAATAACATGTAACTTTTGTATAATTTTCTCCCTAAAATGAAAGCTGCATAAATTACAAGAAGGAAGAAGTTTTCTGCAGCAAAAGTTTTTTTTATCCCATTCTCCAAGTTGTTTTATTCCTGTAAAAATGTCCTTTCTGCGCTATTTTTGAAAGAGAATTCTGAAAATAACGCTTGTGCTCTGATTAGTCAGGTATGCTGCTGGCATAGTGCATGCGTCAGGTATACAGCATGCAGAGAGCTATGATGATAAATTGTTATGCGTGATAAAGTTCTGAAGATTAATATGCTTATTTAGTGTTTCTTGTCTGTTCTAGCAAAAATATCCCATTCATCAGAAATAATGCAATTGTGGTTTTCCTTAGATATCCTACTCTCATTAACAAGAAACACATTTTTGTTCCAGAAATATGAAATTTCACTTTGCCACAATAACAGTATTGGAACCATACTGCACCGTGTACAACTGTAGGAAGCTATGAGGCATCTATTGTAACAAACAATCTGGAACAATTGTTCTAATGTGTCTAGTGGTCCTTTATTGTAAGCTTTATTGCGTTGGCGGTGATGCCCTAGATCGGCAATGTCATATAGCTCTTTCGAATGCTTAGCCTGCATAACCTCAACAGTGTAAAGGGGCCGTTGGTGAAATACACAATCTTCTGTGTAATGGGCCCATGGAGCAGTGGGACACTGGGGATCCTGATTTCCCAAGAGGGTTATTTGATTTGTGAAAGGTAGATGCATTGCTGCCAATACGCTTTATAATAAGAGCAAGGCAGCCATTATCATATCACTGAATTATTTTGTACAAAATATGCACCATTATGTGCTACCAGATGCTACCAGACACATCCATGTAGGGGCTGAAGCTTAATGCAGTTTTCAGGAAGGCAAGCATTTTGTGTCACACGACATATATCATTAATACACAGGATGGGGCTGGCTGTTGGGGACACCAACCTTACATTGTGCGCGTTTGCCATTTTATCCTCCTTAATGTCTTCTCTCACCTGGATGCATATGTTGTAAGAGCGTCGTGGCCCTTTTCTTTTTGTTTACAGTCCTGTCCTGGTAGTATGTTTAGGGCTCATTGACAGCTAAATTCAATGTAATTAATAAAAACATATAGTGCATCCCTTTATCCAATGAGCCGGATTTATATCCCAGCAGTAACTGTGAGTCACTGGGGAGTGTGACCGAGTGTGGTTTGGTTGGAAGTGGCGTAGACATGCTTCTATGCACATTCCTAGTCTACTTTGATTTTACGCCACTACCTCCTGAACCTCAATACTTTCTAATCTCACTAGAGCAGTTCCAATTCATATTCATTAATGTTGTAAATTGGAACTTTATTGTTAAATTTAAATCCCGCCACTCATTGTAATACAAAAAAACGTTATAATAATGCAATCTATAATGTTACATTCAAATCAAATTTCTATCTTTTCAGCATCAGGATTTATTGGTGAAGATCTTATATTAGTACCTACTTTCCAAGTTTATTTTTCCATGTAGGTTAAAAAAAGATTGTTATGATTTCATGTCATTTATCTATGTTTCATAGGACAGCAATGACGGCCAAATGTGTTCCTTTTCCCATTCATCACAACTCTGGATGTCTCCCAAGCGTTAGCAGAGAAAAAAAAGGCATCCTTTCAGGCACAAAATAAAGCTGGAAGTGATTAAACAGGATATGTCCAGCGCTGCTATTAAGTCAATATGGATATATTTCAAAAAATACAGTAGAACCTATTTAACCCTTTCATGACACACATGACTATCCATAAACAGGTGACATGATGCCCCTTAGGACATACTTGCCACTGCAAGAAAATCAGGTTGTCTCAACACAGCCTGGACTCTCTCCTGTCAGTAGAACCCAACATCAGTACACCACCATAATATGTGTAGCTCTTTTGAACATAAAAACTATGATATATGGGGTATTATTGTAATCAAGGGATGTTCCCAAACATAAATTGGGTCATCGTTCAGCAGTGACCATTTAAAGAAGCTACCGCTAACTATTTGGCTTATGACATATGGAGATTTGAAATTGTACCATTATATCAGTTACAAATTGTAATTGTGAACAGCAGGGACAGTGGGCTTGGAAATTGACCAACAAAACGGAGTTCATCGACAAGAAACCCTGGCATCTCGCATCACATGTATGTGATTTTTTTTTTTTTTTTTTTTTAATACATTGTATAGCCAATACACTGTTTTTTGAGCAGCATGCTTACACCTGTTTGGAGGCCTCGTATTATACATTTGTATTAATTTGAGCCTGTGACTAGCTTTAGCGCACCAACATTTTCTCTTTTCCCATCTCGCATCACATAACAGATTGTCATCATCTGCCATGTACTACAGTATATCTCAGTTATGTTCTGTTATGTGTTTTAAACTTGAAATATATTCCCTAATCTTTTTCACCCCTTAAACATTTCATTATCTTCCATTGTTTACACAGTTACTTTTATTTTTTAACAGGAAACATGATTATATGCCCCCCACCACCACTGTATCAACAATATCCAAAAGAAAAATAAACATCATATTTCTAGTGGAAAAATTGCCACCAATGCCCCCTTTGGGGGGAAAAAAAAACAAGTTAAAAAAAGTTTGTCCCTTTAAACTTTGCTTTTTAATAAATTCACAACAAATACATATAGTGTGGATTTACTGGGAGAAGATTAAATCTTTCAGTTGGTTCCTGTAGAAAGGAGTGGGCAGTTATACACATCATAACATATTATATAAATATGCTCAATAGATGTCCCACCTGTGTTTCCGTAGCCTCGATATTGTGAGAGACATTTCCATTTTGTACAGGTGCAACAGATTCTTTGGGTGCAGCCACTTCAACCTCAACGTTAGCACTATTTGGGAGATCAACCTTCTCTAAAATGAGAATAAAAAGGATGTAAATTCAAATATCGGCTACATTTCTACACATATATACTGTGGTTTTATGCAAAAGACGGATAGCTTCGTATTGATGGCCAAATATCTGTGCTGGGATGCTTGGTAAGAGAAAGACGGGGGAGGGGCACCATAAGTGGACGTGGTTGCTTCAGAACGTTGCAAGGAGGCTTCATCACAATAGCGCAGACTTCAATTGAGTTTGCCCGAGATCTCCATTGACTGCAAAAATGGGGCACTATCACAAAATCAGGACTGTTGGGAGGTATGCCATTGTATTTGTTAAATGGTAACGGTATCACAGGTATCAGGTCTGTTAAAAGAAATCTGACTTACCTACATAGCTGGCGGCACCATTTAGCCTTTCACTATCATCAACCTGGCATTTCTTTTTAGCCATTTTATGTAGGATTGATGCCTTCTCTCTGAACTTGCCTTAAAAATAAATTAATCCACAATGAACATAGTACATTTAGCATTTAATGCGCCTACATAATGTAAGTTAAATACTGGTGCTCTATGGCTGCATCTGCCCAAAAGTTTCATATTTCTACCAAAAGACCTGAAGGCTTAGCAATTTCATGCATGTAGCTTTGGTTGCAATTTCATCCTTTTGCTCCTTTAAACACATATAGTCATTTACAAAAGCCATGTCATTAATGTATATCCATGGTTAATCCGTCTAACTGCTTCCCGGATGAGAAGAAACTGAAAGGAACAAAATATAAACGTTCTGGATAATTATGAACCCATTTTCATTATAATTTAAAACAAGCCACAACAATTGATGAAATGAATGTGCAAAATGTCAGCAAAGGTAACAGGAAACACCTGCTAAAATGTATTACCTTATGCCATGATGACTAATGGTAAACTCTAGCTGAATCATATTATAAAAGTAATGTTATTTGGTGAAAGACCTTCTGATACATTAAAGTGATACATTCTGAGCTTCTTCTGTTTTCCATAATTTTCCAAGAATTTTTGCAGCAAAGCTTTACTCAAACTATTCAACCAATGATTTAAAGACAAATTACAATTCACTACTTAGTTCTTTCGTTAGGGGACATTGCTTTGTGCAGCGCTGCCGTTCGCTGGCTCTTTTTCACAAGTTCAGCTGGAGGCCATGCCCATGGAAAATGCAGATGAAGAAAGATGACAGAATAACAAGAAGAACATTCTACTGGATGAATGAGCAAATATTCCACACAAAAACAAAGTATTGGGTCGCGTGACCATTACACTAACAGGGATTTTTATGACATTAAATAGACGTTAATGTGTAGTGCCCCCCCCCGCCAATTATTTCCCGGTCCCAAGTTTATACATACCCTTCTGTACTCAAAATATACTGATTATTTATAATGATTGGCCTTTATAATTGTTACTTTGTAAATGTTATTTATCATAGATCTCAGGTGAAAAACCTGATGAATATTTGAAGAAGAAGAAGGCTTCTAATGAACTGGCCAAAGACAAATTCTTGACAAGGATGGCCATCATGGCTTTCCTTATATTTGCCCCTCTGCTGGGCAACCTTTTATTGCGCATTTCAAAATGGAAAATGTAAGTTTTTAAATCAATAATAAACCAAATTTTATCTTCTGGCTTAAGGAGGAGCATAAAGCTTTCATGTTATTTGGAAATTTCTGTAGACAAAACCGTACTTAAAAATACTTTATTTTTAGAAACCAGTGGCTGTCTTTTTTAATTTAAATATCCTATCTAATGATAAAATATGATAGAATAGTTTATAAAATAAGCAGTCAATGAGGAAGAAGAGTGGCACACGCAATAAAACGTTTTTGGTATAGGGGTGTACTAGGTCTCATAGCCTATAAAACAGATTAATTTCTGAATCATAGTCTTCAAACCTTTAGTCCCAAAATTGATTATATCCATTTTAATCTACATGTTCATTGTATTCCTAGCTCTATGAAATACCAGAGACCTGTTAAAGTAATGTACCAGACATGCTATCTCTAAGCCTCTATAAGACTATATGCAATGAATCATTTGCCTGCTCCCCATCATGCAACCGGATTGGAATGTATTTTGTATTAATTATGTTCACTACTTTTTAGGGATTCTATAAACAGGTTTTGATTGTCTCAAGAAAATATCTCTAATAATTAATTTTGTTTATTAGCCTATTTTTTGGTATTATTCTAAATATGTGTATACCTACCTTTATTACAGGTAATGGATAGAGGGGTGTTTTTCTGACTATTACAATAGTTTCTTAGTTTTTGTAAGAAGCGGAATGCAGTCATCGAATTAGATGAAGACAAGAAAAACAATAACAATTTTGACCAAATGTGGTCGTAAGGTTAAAGAAATTGCCATTTTTAAAGAAATATGATACATCTCTCAGTTTACATGCATTAAATGAAGGAAAGTCACCTTGCAGAAAGCAAAGAGGATGATGCTCATTGGTGCTATTCTTAATATGTAAACTATGAGGTAAAGGACTCAAATATGGCTTATAAGTGTGAAACTTAAAGTTTATTTCAGTAACTGTAAAACACATTCCACTGATTCAAGTTCTGGACACTGGGCACTTAAACAGAGAATGCTGTATAGTCAATGTACACAATGACTTATTTATTTAAATGCTTTTGGTCAGTTATGAATCAGTCTGATTTATTTGATGAGGTGTGGGAATGAGAATGAGCAGGGACCACCCATATGCCCCTATTGATCCATTTAGATGTATCAGTGTCTTTTCTCACAACCAAGCTAAGGATTCACATGGCCAGGTGAAATGGTACCTTTTGTTTTAGAAAATTAGCCCTACATTGAAAATCTTGATCCAAGGGGGAAAAAAGGCTGCTGAATTCTGCAGTTAAACACATACATCTTTTTACCACTTCACATTGTGCTAAATATGCAACAGAACACTCTAGGTTGATTATGACTAAGTTTGATTGCTTCTTCACAATGAAGATGGAGATGCAATCAAAGTGTTACTCAGACACAGTAATGACTTGCAATCAGGCTGAATAACTGCTGCTTTGATTCTGAACACAAGCCATTTTCAGCTGAATCCTATTTTTTACTTACAAAACCTTAAATAGCAAATAAATATTGTAATATTCGGTTGCCTCTTCTTGTACCAATATTCAATATTCAACAACTTTGTAGTACATACAGAAAACATACTACTTAATCTCTACTTTGGCTATTCAGAAATAAAAATCACTTTAAAAGGTAACTCAACACTGTATATACAAACCAATAACTAACTAATATATTGTATGAAATTTTCTTTCCATGTATAATCTATTCCAAATTAAGCAGACTAGCTTAATATAGCAGTCCACATCACTTCTTGAACATGTCCACATGAAATCCTTTACTTAAAACACGTTCCAAGGATAATCATTTTTTAACAGGTCAATGTCAATGGTGCCTTTTACACCAGGACCCTGGACCAACTGGTGCAGAGCCCCTCAGAACGGTGAGTCCTTGAAGGAATTCTCCATGTGCTCTGCCGTTAATCCTTCCATGACTAAGGAGGATACCATACACCAAACACATAAATGTAAAATATCTGTCATAGACATGTTCGGCCCATACAGTGTGCCCACGCATCAGCCTCAAACATAATTGTCCTTCGTCTTGTCTCACATTCAAGATAGCCCGATACCTATCCTATGCATGTACTAGTACTACAGTATGACATCTTGCTTTAACTTTTAAATTTTATTTATTAGATTAGATTCCTATTGCTTGTTCTTGCATCAAATCAGTGTAATACATTAAAATAACTGGTTTAACATTTTTACAAAATTACAATTTTATTTGTGGTAAAATTTTGCATTGCTTGTTAATGTTTCCCTCCTGGAGTTAATTTTCTTTTTCTCATTGTTTCTATGACTGTGACATGGATGTACAGTGGCGTAACTACAGTTTTCCTAGCGTTTGCAGCTGCGACGGGGCCCCTTATTCTAGGGAGTACGTTGTGACCTCCTGCTACCCCTTGTTCCTGTCTCCCCGTACCAGTTGAGTGAGAGTGAGTGTGTGTTAGTGAGTATGAGTAAGCGTTTTTAATTTGTGTGTGTGGCAGAGTGTATGTTGAAAGAACAAATGTGTGCCAGACTGTATGTTGGAAGGGGAGTGCAAACAAGGCACAGACAAGTTCTTTGGGGGGCAATGAAGGCACAGACCAGCTCTTGAAGTTGGGGAGCCTGGGCAATTTTTGCACCAGAGTCCTGTGGTTTCTAGTTATGCCCCTGTGTATGTAAGATGTTGGCCCCCCTAGACATGATTTCAACTACATTTATAACTCAAATCAATTGGAAAGTACAATAAGGACTCAGATTTGGTAAGATAAAACATTTTTAAACAAAAAAAGTACACCTAGAACACTTTCTAAAAGTCAATACTAACAAAACGCAACGTGGTATGGTAAAACATACATGTGGAGAGTAGTCTCAAAGACAGTTTAACGCTGACAATTACAGATTACATGCATTAAAAGCTACAGCTATTTTATTTTTCAAAATATAGTTTTAAGATAAAAAATCTAGCTGCAACCTAGAACACAAATATGTCTGAATTTAACACACATATTGTGTAATTTAATAATTTGATACATTTTTCAAAGAATTCAATAGTAATGGATATATTAAGATCTCAAGATCCCTACATGTTTTTATAGCGAGTTTGACTAAATTAAATATCTTCTCATAGTACTCACAGTACTGTTACGGTATTTTAAGTTCTACTTCCAAAATATGTATGGGTTTGAAAAGGTTGCACTCATTATTTGGATTTGTGTACAAGGAGTTCCATCACCTATTGGAAAGTATACTCTGCTTTTTGGAATTGTCCAATTTTATCTAAAATAATGCCCAAAAACTGCTTTTTTGCATTTGTTGCCAGTTAAACAAATCAGTATTTTTAATTTTATGCATTCACTTGCTATTTGCAGATATACACCCAGACCATTCAATATTTTGCAAATAAATAATAACAAAAAGTCAATGCATCTAGATCGAATGCAGGCTGACCTTTTTTTTTTATTTAAAGAAAATGTATAATTGTATGAATTTTTGCAATGCTTTATTAAGCCTTAGCAAAATAGCTCCCACTACAATCTTTTGTGAGCAACTACAAATTGAATTTAAATAGTTGATCGATTGCATCTTTTACAACAATTTTTTTTTTCAGTAAATCTAGATTTCCAAAACAATCAAGACTACAAAAATACACAAAAACAACAAAATGGAAATGTCTTGCAGGTGCACATCAATTTGAATCATGAAAGTGTGATTAATCCGATTAATCACAGCACATAAGTCAATTCAGATCATGGTATTCATGCCCTGAATAGAATCCAGATTCACCCAATTACACACACACGTTTCTGATATGAAATAGCAAGCTGCTTCCAAAATTCCACATGAAGCTGACATATGTTCCATGAAGCAAGCTCAATGTACACACTCCGTCCCTATGAACACGTATTTGAACGAGAAGAACAGGGTTGCAAGGTGAGAGGCAGCCAATCAGCAGCTTTTGGTGTATCATGCAGGAATGAAATATATCACAGTCAAATAGCAGAACAGAAAAACCCTAACATGAACAAACAATGTCAGCATGATGATTTCCAAAATTAAACTGCTTACCTTCTTCAGTCATAGTGTCATAATATTTTAGTTTTCCATATGTTCCAAGCTCTACAACGTTACAGCAAAAAACACAAGAGTAAGGAAAGCCAGTACAGGGAGCACAATTACACATTGTATGATTTCAGCCTTTCACAGTAATTAGTATAAAGCTATAACTGTGTTCCCTTCTGAGATCCGGGTTAGTGTGCTTAACATACAAGGTTAAATAACATACAAGGTTAAACACGATAAATCTATGTATTTTGTTACTAATACCGGGAATGTAGGATTCCCTGCACAATTAAAGGGGAACACCCACCAAAGTGTTTAGTATAAGTATTATATTATATGCACAAAGGAAAATTGTTTTCCATGGGACATTCTCTTTAACCTTTATATAAACGTTTCACTAAATTTCATGAATAGCAGGACAGGTCTAATGTCAGTCGTATTAGTCAGGAAACCAAACTAACATCATCACAATGGAATGAATGTCTTGATACTCGTGACTCGACTCAACACTTACAATTCAAATCTCTTATTGCACTCAAAAAGTGTCAAGTTCAAGTATCCACTATTAGAAGAGTCAATTGGATTTGGTTGATTGGGAGCCTTTTATAACTTGACGTATAGAAGTTATCATCCTTTACATTGCAACCCAACACAAGGTGGGAATAAAGTTCACTTGAAACCGAGTCAAGTTGCAGTCGACGTCATTGAATTTCACAGCCAAATGAATTTTATTTCTACTTTACTGAATAGACCCCGCTGAGATGGTTTTATGGCGAGGTGATATTACTTTATTAACAGCATATTTTAAATAGTATCTCTGAGGCCATGGAAATAAATTGAATTTTCGTACTGATTCCTCCACATGAAGCACCTCTCACTAGAACTGTTTTTGCCCCCGATACAATTCTCTATGCCTACTGCAATCTCACGAGAATGAACCCTGCTGGAACCTATCCATGTTAATGGCACACTGATTTGTTAAACAGGTTAATCGTGGGAGTTGAAAGTGCTAATCCACTTGTAGTTGCACTAATATTAAATTAATTAGGGATCAAAATGTGCAAAACATTATAAAATACATAAAGATTTGGTAGTATACAAGGCCACTTCAGATCAAAACAACAGACCGATGTTTTACAATACATTCAGATCACATCTCAATTAATCTCACACGATTATTATGCATGGACAACCTGGAGCACATTTCAGGAGAAACTCCCCAGGTTTGCCCTTCGTAATGCGTCGGTTAAGTCAGTATAATGAAATGTGTCTGTACACACTGCGCGTGTACCTACACAATTATTACATTTAAAGTAGGAATCTTGCAACAGAAATGCCTTTTATTTATTTTTTGGGGTAGTGTTCACTTCTGATGGCACTTAAAGCCTTTTAACTTTCTGTTCTCCAGATTTGCAGGATTTCATATTGTGACTGGAAGCAGAGGTTCAACAGTCAATTAGTTATAAAACTTTTAACAACTGCTCCTATGGCTCATCGGGAGGAGAGAACACTCTCTAGTTTGTATAGTAATTTGTTGTTTTCTTAATTAACCCTTGTTGACACACTGAAGTTACATGTCTATACTAAGCAACCTACCATGTGTACCTAAGCACATTAATGATGCAGCAAAGGTGGGTAGACATATTTATAATCATCACCTGTGGAGCTCATCACATTATGTAAACATAAATTCTATATAAATGCAAATTATTCTGATTACATTTTTACAGATTATCCAATATGTGCTTCAGAAACGTGAAGTATTTTATCATTTTTCCCCATCCTTTAGACAAGCACTATAAACAATTACCAAACAATACATTTCTCAAGATAATGTGCTACATAGGTCTTTGCTTATGGTACTGATTAACAAAATCTTACAAATTTGTGTGACTCGACCACACAGAAGCAATGCATGCAAAGTTAAAACTCAATATGTAACATTCTATCTTGGAACAAATACCATGTAATTAATTTGTTACTTGACACATGAATTTTTTTTACTTATTACATTATTTTGCAGTTTAGTTCACCAAAATGTAAACCGAATTGCACCCTAACATGAAGTGATCTTTGAGGTCCTGAATCAACAGGAGCAACATGTCAAACACATGTGGTTTATGGTGTTTGGTTGTCCCTTTAAGCTAAGATACATAAAGATTAGATATTAACTATAGAGGTGGGACTCCTATATTCTATACTTTCCATATTTCCAATTATCTGTTTTAATCACTTGTATCAAGACCTAATCAAGAGCTGGGTCACTTTGCTTTGTAAGAGGTATTTAGAAATCAAATAGCTCTCAGTGATCTTAAGGGTATGCACCTAAAAATAATAATTTACCCTTTCATTTCTGCATTTAATGAATGCAATTATAATTTCAAAGTGGAAAACATTTTTTTGCATGTGCAGCGTGGAGCTTAAGGTTAGTGGCAGCTGGGTGCAGTATTTCATAACCTATACAATATAACACACAAACTCACACTCACTCATTCTAACATACTTACACATACACATCCTCTCCTCCCTTCTCCCAGGCACCACGAAGCAAAGGCTTACCCCTCATCCCTTCTGTGATCTCGGTGGGCGCCTGGACGGCACCAGCCTTAGCGCACCCTTGTCCTTGTGGCATTTGATGTTTTCAAAATGTACCCTATATCTTTGATTTTCTGGTAAGGTCACCGAAAACATTTAGATATACAATATATTTCTGAATCTTGTATTTTCATGAACTAGATATGTATATATTTAACAAAAGTAAGGTGAAAACAAGTTGAGAAGTATAGATAAACTTCCACTGTCCGTCAGTTGTAAAAAAAATTGGCATTTTATTACAAGCTTTTGTCCTTCAACGATGAAAAAATAATTATTACAATTATTATAATTATATTAAAATAATAATGCAAAATAATTAGGTGAACTAACTGATATTTATTTTACATTCACAGTTTCTGTGTCGATCTTACAATATTAAAGGCACCTTTTTGTGGAACCAACCATAGGTTTTGTATGATCTTTATTCAGTCATTACACATCAACTTATAATAATATAAAACTTACCCATGTTAAGTAAATTAAAATGTTTAAGTTACATAGTGCTTATATCTGATAGGTGTTCCGATGACTCTGGTGTAGGAGGGTCCCATCTGCAGTTTCATCCACACTAGGAGTAACCATTCTTCTTGTGTGTTGGGCTTGGTTCTCCTGCTTTTGTAGTAAGTACAGGCATCCATCTGGAAATGCCACACCTATATCTCCACTTAGTAAACAATTACTTTGTGTCATATTTGGCCAGCTACACCCTCTACTACATTATAACACATCAGCTTTTGTGATGTTGGAAGAATTGTCCTCGGTCATCTGGATATAAGTCTCTGGCCTGGGCTACTGTCAGTACCTTCTGTTCTCCAGTCCAATATAGCTTTTCAGTGGTCTTTCTCAACTCTTATGCGTTCTTTATCAACCTTTTTGCAATTTTCACTGCATCTTCAGCTTTACCATTGGCCTGACTATGAAAACTATGCACTCCCAAACTGCGGCCTATTATTTGTTATTACCAACTCTGGGGTTTCATGGCAGCATTCTATAAAGGCTGTTTTGGTAGTATCTGCCACCTTCTCAACTACCCAAAAGTTAAAAGTAGTAGTTGGTGAAACCTAGATAGTCCTTGCCTGGTAACAAGATCCATGTCAATCTGCTCCATAGCAGAACTGGAATTTTAGGTGTCATGAAAGGTTCTTTTACATGGTCACATAGGTATTCATTACAAGTGCCACAAGCATGGCATCTTTAATCTCTACATTCATTTGTGGCCAGAATACCGCATATCTGGTCTGTCAAATTCAAGTTACTGTTGGTAGGTGATTTGCATAAATTCCTTTTATCTCTGAGTGCAGAACGTTTGGGATTGTACAAAATTCCATTCTGAAGGATTATTTCCCCTCTTTAGGGGCAATATCTTCTAATGATGATGGGAGTGTCCTCCTTCTGAACTGACCATCCCACAAGAACCATTGTTTTTATACTTGAAGTGCTTCATGGTCTTGGGAATGCCTTTGCATTTGTGCACGTTAGATATGCTGCATAGTTTACATTTCTTGAAAGTCTCTGCTGATTGGCATCTAAATATCTGGTAGTTTGGTATGTCTGATTTGATTTCAAGGTGAGGAAGACAAGAACTTTACAATATACATACCTGGAAACTTCTGGGATCCAGTGCTGCCGGAGAGTTCCCATGTATATCTTTCTGATCTTTTTCTTGTATGTTCGCTTAAGATCATATTTATGCAGCCTCAGCATCATGATGTGCTCCCAAATTCTGACACAATGTTTGTCAGACCAGCCATAGGTTTTCAATGAACTACTCAGTCATTACACATTAATATCAACATGCTGCAATAGCCAAACTGCTTAGGTGGCAGTAGGATCTTGTAACAGTATATATTTGAGTGTGTTATAGTTAATAACCATAACATTAAATACATCCTCGGTCACTAAGCACTAAGCATACCTGCTATGTGTCCCAGTTAAGGAGCACAAATACTATTTGGGAGCCAAATTCTTGTATTTCTCTTTACTCCCCTATGTCCCCCTTTTCTAGAATCTAATAATACTTTAATACTTAGAAAATATGTTGTGTAAGCAACTTCTTTTAAATGCATTATTCAGTTACCCAGGTTCCTATCGATATGTTACGATGGCGCATAAAAATCATGGTAAGAGCCTGGAATTCTCCACAAGATCAGCCCCAAACCAATTTAAACCCTGTCACAGCTCCAGTCAACCAATAATTTCCTTACTACCATTTGTGCAACATTCAGCTTACCCAAGAAGCCATTCACATTCCATGTAAATGTATTTTCTATCCATAATGTTTGCTTTAATATGAAGATAAAAATCAAGGAAATATACAATTTTGTATTTATGATATAAGCAGAAGGCTGAATTTGCATTCTATAGTAACAGTCGAGCAAAGGAGTCATAAAGAAATAAATATTACAGCCAGCAGTTTGCGAAGTGTGTCACAAGGAATTCCTGCTTTGCGACATATGTCATCTAATATGCAGCATTATTCATGTTTGATGCAGTTAAAGCATTTCTTAACTATTTTTTTGAAATACCACTAAATTCCAAAAATCGCTTCCTAAAGATATATTTTTACAAACTAGATGTGTGGAAAAACAAGTATTTTAAAGAACCAAAGTGTACAATCGAAAAACTAAAATAGCAAAAGTATTTTAAAATGAGTTACCACCCAAATATCCCTATATCATGATCACTAGTGGTTAAACTTATAGAATAAAACCAGAATAGTTACAAAAACTTTTTCCTCCCATGATGTCCTTATTCTAGAAGCTCAATATGATTGCTTGGTATAAGTGTCTCAGAGTGTTCTAACCCATAAATGACACCATGGGCAGGTCTATTCATTAAATTTGTAAGTCGCCAAAAAGTAAGATTTTTCAGTAGCAAACTTGCATGCTGGACAAAAGTGCAACTCACAAATTTACTAAAAAGTTGCAGAGGCACTTGCGCAAAACAAATAAAACATATATATTTGCATGCAGGTGTTGCGAGCATATGCCCGTGTATGAGGGGTTAAAAAAGCAGACCAAATCCACAAACTCAACTTTGCTAAGCCAATGGAGAATAAAATATATGTTTCCAACAGTGGAGATTACCATGATCCCTTACAGCCAACGGCCATTTTGGAATCAAGTGCATGTCAAGATTGATTCCTTTTTTTATTTTTATGGCAAGTTTGGTTTCTTCATCTGTTTCATTTGTTTGTTTTTAAAAAAACTCATACTGATACAAAGACCCTGATTATGATACAAAACTTTGGAAAAAAAGAAAAGAACTGAATATAACGACTATTGAGAAAAAAAATCGTTTTAGCCACTCACTCATATGCATATCTGGGATATGCAAACCTCTCCTGGTTTGACCCAGAGATCTCCGTTTGAAGCACCTATTCTTCGGGTCAACACCCGAATCCTCCACATTGCGGGAGCAGGGCCTTCACACGCCCCGTTCCCTGCCCATTTCCCCTTTAAATGGGAGTGTTTCCCGTGATGTCAGCAGGAACACCCACTGTTATCAGCGAAAATGCCCACTGATGTCAGCGGGAACGCCCACTGACATCAGTGAGCAGTCCTCGCCGGGTCCAGCTAGGAAAGGCCGGAGGGTAGCCGGAGCTCAGAAGTTCCCAGGTATGCTCATATGCGTTTTACACTTTGCCACTTACACTATTCACTCATACTGTATGTACACTTACACTCTGCCACTCATACACACATTTATGTAAGTGAAGAATATGCAGGAGTTGAGGTATTAAAGGACACATAGGGCTTTCAATAATCAATCTACTATGCAGCCATGGATCTGAGGTCTGAATAAAAGAAAACCTTCAATATAAGACAAGGTAATTTTATTTCTTTTTACTTACAGGTGGCCCCCTTTGGGTGCAAACCTTATGTCTTCCAAAGGGTTTTTTGATAGACCCCATACCACACTTCCAGGGGCACTTATAGATAGAGGTTTATAGAGAGGAAGAGTATAGGGGGAGGGAAGGCGCATGGAATTTATTTTTAACAAGAGACTGGATATAGAGAGAAATATATACCCAGGTTCTTTAATTACTCCCCTTTCAGGGAGCAAGAGTAGGAAAGCAATTGTCAGCACCCTTGGTTAATCAGGAGGTTCCTGGGGACTCTGTTCTTTATTCTCTTTTTTTTTACTTATTCACCTTGTGCTCATATCCTTTCACCTGTAACCTGCACACAGGCTCTCAAATGCCCTTGAAGCAGCTGGCAGATTAGTGAATCTGTGAGTTGTTTTGCAAGTTTTACCATATAAGGGCATGCAATAGGGGTCATGTCTGAACAGTCGAGTTCTCCATTATCTTGTCTGAATACTCTACTTTTTAGTGAATAGAGTTAAATGTATATAAACAGCAGAACGCAATGTTTCTAAAAGCCACATGAAAAGTCTCGCTAAATTCTAATTCCTATCCATTACGGTTAACTACACACTAACGGTTAAACAAACATATCCTTTAGCCACAAAAAAGATATATGTATATGTATATGTATATATATATATATATATATATATATATAAGCCATAACATAATGACAACCTACCTAATATTGTGTAGTTCCCCCGTTTTGCCGCCAAAACAGCCCTGACCCGTCGAGGAATGGACTCCACTAGGCCTCTGAAGGTGTGCTGTGGTATCTGGCACCAAGACATTAGCAGCAGATCCTTTATGTCTCATAAGTTGAGAGGCTGGGCCTCCATGGATCGGACTTGTTTGTCCATCACATCCCAAAGATGCTCGATTCGAGATCTGGGGAATTTGGAGGCCAAGGGTTCCCAGAAGAGCATTACCCAAAGCATCACACTGCCTCCACCGGCTTGCTTTCTTCCCATAGTGCATCCTGGTGCCATTTGTTCTTCAGCGACACACACGCACCTGGCCATCCAGGTGTTGTACAAGAAAACGTGATTCATCAGACCAGGCCATCTCTTTCTATTGCTCCGTGCCCTATGTAAGCACTTTCGGTAGTGGACAGGGCTCAGTAGGGCATCAATGAGCCTTGGCCTCCCATGACTATGTCTCTGGTTCACCTTTTTTTTTCGGATCACTTTTGATAGGTACTGACTACTGCAGACCGGGAACACCCCACAAGAGCTGCAGTTTGGGAGATGCTTTGACCCAGTCGTCTAGCCATCACAATTTGGCCCTTGTCAGTCACTCAAATCCTTACGCTTTCCCCTTTTTCCTGCTTCTAACACATCAACTTTGAGGACGAAATGTTCACTTGCTCCCTAATATATCCCACCCAGTGGCAGGGGCCATGTTAACAAGATTATCAGTGTTATTCACGTCACCTGTCAGTGGTCATAATGTTATGGCTGATCGGTGTATACTGTATTTATTCATATGTTGGTTCTTACTAAACAACGAAAAAACACTAATAAGCTTTAACCCTTTCTGAGCAGCAGAATGAGAAACTGCCTGCAATTTACTGATGAGAAAAATACAGCTTTTTAATTACAGCTTACCTAGAAAACCTACATAAATGATATGCAGCTAGATCAGATATTAACATTGATGGTGTCATCGTAGCCGCATTGCGCTTGTTTAATTTGCAAAGGAATGTTTTCACAGTTGGTGGTTTCCTTCATTTGTTGTCCATGAGGTTTTACATCTGCAGGGAGCTGCAAGAGCATTTAGCCAATTATGCATGTAATAATATAAAAAATAAGAACTGAATTGATAAATTTTTAATAGCGAGGATAGAGCAGTAGAAGGTGCAAACGAAAAAGGTCAGTGAATAAGATAAAACCAGGCTATGAAGGACTCCTGGAGTGAAAAAAACAGCCTGCGATGCTACTAATGTATTCTCCAATCATGCATATTTAATTCTCTATTTTATTTCTACAATATAGTAATATATGACACAACTAGTTAGAGCTTCCACGTTAGGATACCGTCCCTGTTGTGAAAATAAATATTTTATTCAGTGTTGGCATGTGAATTAATAATAACTAAAGAAATCAAAAAAATATTTTTGACCCTTTTTAATATTAATTTGAGAATATAGTAAAGTAATTTAGGTTGTAAAAAGACCCAGGTCTATCAAGTTAAACCCTTATACCTATCTTTCCTGCTTTTGAGCCAAAAGTAGGCATCAAAAAAACCCCCACTAAGCCATTTTTCATATTTTCCCTCTTAGGGAAAAAATTCTTCTCAACTACAAAAGGCAATAAGATTTCACCTTGGTTGAAGAAGCTCTAAAATATTCATGTTTATTCTATTATTTATAGCACTGTATGTTATGCTTTTCTAAAAAAAAAAAAAAACAATATCCAGACCCTTCAACATTTTTGTTTTCTCTGCAGACTGTTTCTGGGAAAGGATACAGTTTTACCCTTGGGTATATGAGCACAGGTGGTAGGGAGAATGTACTCACGGCAACTATAAGTGTATCTGGGAGCTTGCCAGGTATGAGGGGAGAACTGGACCAACTAGGAAAGATAGCCAAATTAGGGAGAAGGGCATGTCCATACAGCAATAAGATGAAACCAGGAAAATAGTGGGCAGATCTTAACGCTGCACACCATCTGATGATCAGAAGGTCACCATGGAGGCCACATAATCTAGAAAGCATAATTAAGCTCACTTGCCACCCGCTATTGGGAGTGTGCCTTGAAGTGGCGGGTTAATTATTCTTTGGCCGATCCATGTTACCAAAACCTTTCATTTATAATATGATTATATATTTCTTGCCAAATTTATTGGCGTGAGAAAGGCAGTTTTTGTTTTTTTGTATACACTGTACAGCCAATACACTGTATTTGCAGCATGCTCACACCACATTTGTATTATTTGAGCCTGGGACTAGCTTAGCGCACTGACATTTTTCTTTTCTCTACATGCACATATGTGAGGTTGTTGGCTCATTAAGGTGACCATATCGGCCATGTTTTCCAGGACACACATGATTTTTTACATATTGCTGACCAGCCCCATATTGAGAGCATGCCTTGGCATGGCGGGTGAGCTTAATTATGCTTTGGCCAATTCATATAACCAAAGCCTCTCATTTATACCATATTGGCCCGATTATATATGAATTGTTCATCCCTGCGCTAAACCCCGATTATAGGCTGCACCCCCACTTTAAATAAATGAAGGGGGAAAGTGCGGCCCATAAACGGGGTTTAGCTCAGGGATGAACAATTCGTATTGCCAGGCAGGTGTTTTTTTTACCTGGATCGTCCTCTCTGGCAGCCGGTGGACATGCAATGCAAATTACAAAATGTGGAATTCTATCACAGAACTGTTTGGAAATACCTGTCGTTTTAACAAATGTTTTTTTGAGATCTTCACATGTTGATGATACTGACAAAATACACATTAGGAAATACTCAATAGCCAATCAAGATGTACATGGGAGCAGGGTACATTGTAACAAAAACCACAACGTACAGGCAGAACACCTTCATCTTACAGGATAAACAATACACCTGCCATTAACAAATGTTTTTAAATGTAGACTTCATAGCTAGGTGCTTGATTTAACCCCTTGACTGCTAACGACGGCATGGTGCCGTCGCTAGCAGTCCCAGTCAGGTGCTAACGACGGCACCATGCCGTCGCTAGCACTATCTTACCTTGATGGAGGTCTGTGGACCCCCATCACCACCTACCCCGGCGATCTGCCCCTCATGTTGAAGGGCATCATCGGGGCCACCCGATCCGGCCGGTGAGGTCTCGCGCAATGACGCGATGACGTCACCGCGCAACTTTATTTACAACTGACAATTGTCAGTTAAAGCGCATGGGGGCATGCTGCTTAGATGCCTGTATCTCAGGCATCTAAGCAGCTACAGACCCCCAACATATACCGTTGGAAAGGTAATCGCCTCACCTTTCCAACGGTATAATGCTTGTGAAAAAATAATAAAAACTTTTAAGTTAAAAAAATTAAAATGTAAAAAAAAAGTTAAAAAAATGATTTGGGGGTCTCTAAAGGCAGATGAATAAAGATCAAAATTGCCCAGAGACCCCCAAATTAAATTATTTAAACATTAACTAGCTTAACTTTAAAAAAAAAAGTTTAAGTATTCTAGCTAAATGATCACTGTGGTAGCCAATGTTACCACAGTGATCATATAGCTATGAAAAGTCAGATTCCCTTTATAAAAATGGCCGATACAAAATTTTAACCCCATGATCCCTTTGATCATGGGGTTAAATTTAGCCAATGGTAAAGGGAAGAAATTTTTGAAATCCTGATGACCTGTAAATATTAGTAAAATCAGCCGCTTAGCCTGTAAGGTACGTGAGTAACCATCTCATCGCTGGAGCGCCTTGCATTTTTACTGCAAAACTTATTTTTGCTGTAAAAGTGATTTTTTTCTCTCCCTTTACGATCATTTCTTTGGGATTGTAAGGGGAAAGAATGGTGTGTGCTTCTGTGAGTGAATGTACGGATAGTATGGTGTGTGCTTCTGCGAGTGAATGGAGATATGAAAGGTGTGTGAATGGTCAGTAATTAGGGTTGAAGCCTTGATGTGGCATTACTGCTCGCGCAAGAAGTTAAATTATGGCACAAAAAGTACACATTTGCAGAAACTACACCCTTGGCGCATCAAATGAGGGGCTGCATGTGTTTCTAGGACAAACCTGGAGTGCGCAAGACATAAATGAACTTGTCGCTTTTAATTTTATTTTTTTTAATTTATTTTTAGTGTGATATTCACTTATTTTCTTGTGCAAGTCAGATTTGTGATACAAATACAAGTGAGACCTCATTTGCTGCGGCTGGGGGTGTAGTTTCTAAAAATATATAGTTTTGTTGGCATATTTTAACATCCCGGGCAGCTAGAGCTGTTTAATTGATGGCACCCGTACATTAAATTTAAAGATGTCTTTTGTGATAGTCTAGTAAATTGAACTTTTAGCAATAAAATATTAGAAAAACACAGTCTACTGTTCTCAATGTCTGTTTATTTTAGACCGGTTACCTACTACAAATATTTAGCAACACAGGTTTTGATATTAGAGTTTAGAAAAATAAAATTACAATCTAGTTTTTATTGAGTGGGAAGTGAAAAAATACACCTTTTTCCCATTTTTGGCTTTATTTTGCAAACCTAATCAGACATACACATATAAAAATGGTATATTTGGAATCTGCTGGGTGTGCTGAAAAAAACAATATATGGTTTGTATCTTTTATTCCCAAGAAATGTACTTCTAAACGCGTTTAAACGAAAGGTGCACCAAAATGCAGAAAAACAGCTTAGCACCCAGGTGGGAAAGGGCTTAGCAGCCAAGGGGTTAAACACCTGAATTCAATAATTAAAAGGTGTCATTATAATACTTTTGTCCATGTAGAATATATATATATATATAGTATATAAGTATGACAGTCATGTTGGATTGGTGGTGGAAGGGAGGTATGTTTCTCCTAGATTCCTTTCCTATGTGGAGTAACACCTGAGTCTTCCACCTGCTGGGTGATTAATTAAGTGAATGAGAGGGTGGATATAAAAGGGAAGCCAGGAGGGCAAGTAGCTCTCTCTAGCTGAGGACACAGAAAGCCTGACTGTGGGAGAGACCTGTGAGTAAAGGTTGCTGGACATATTATGTTAAGTTGGCAGAGAGAAGCTCTCCAGCTGGTAGTGAGGGACATCTGTTGTATAGTAAGTGCCGGACAGGCAAGGTATTTCTTTTGTTACGGTTTTATATTTCTTTTGTTCTTGCAACCTTTCAAATAAACCTGACCCTGTGTCAGTTTGCACACTGCTGTTTGTCTGGTTTGATTGAAGACAGTGCTTGTCCCTTGACCTCAGCGAGGGGCGATCCCAGACCTACCTCACAATAGATTTGATTTGAATATATATATATATATATATATATATATGCAGCACAACCCTTTCAATCTGCTATCATGTCGCATAGATATGTACTCTTTGTGCATTTTAGAGCAAAGTATTGCTTGTAAACATCATACAGCATGACAGACTAGAATGTTGAGTATTTAACAATTAACAAAAACCTTTTTCATTCTCATTTTGAACCGGTTGTTATAAGAGTACAAGTCCTAATATTATTGTTGGAATTAGTGTTATGCACCAGCAGAAACATTGGGGTACACAATCAGAAACATTCAATTTATTTTCATGGTGACTTTACCTCAGAAATTATTTTTACAAATATAGCCAGATATGCCAAAAAGTGTCATTTTAGTATCACGCAGTGGAAACCACACTACAGACATGCCAATAACAACCACCCATAATTTGCACCACAAATTAAGCTGTTATTACCAAAAATTTAATTATATTTTTTTTCCAAAATGTATCAAATATTTACATATCTTTTTATAATGCACCTGGTAAATAGAGTCAAAATTACCTCAACAATATATGACATAATAAAATAGAATCAAAAATAGATGTCAACATAAGATGTGTAGGTCTGTTTATCTATCCCTACATACAAGTCTAGCATCTTTGATAACTTATAGATATTTCAGGAAATCACTACATAAAAAAATCATCTTTACTGGCTGAAAAGCATTCATATTACATAGAAACATTTGACGTCAGATAAAAGCCATTCGGCCCATCTAGTCTGCTTATTTTTCCTGATGGAAAAATGCTTCAATGGACGAGACAATCTTAATATCTTTACTGGAAAACTGAATCAATGTAGATTTTACATTATTTTTGTTATTTCCAAGGTACAGATATTTAGTAGATGTTGACACCCATATCTTTTTTTTAAAGGATTTGGTGCTGCCTGTAATACTGAAGTCAGCCACCAGGAGAGATCACAGGTAATGTTTGTATTATTTGAGTAAATGAGTTGATGCACCTGAACAGATTAATTCAGTAAACACATCAGGGAAGTACGGAGGAGCAGAAAACATGTATGTGGTCTGAAAATGTTGTCCTCTATTGATGCTAAAGCCTGGCATGATTACCAAACCTTGATACTGCCCAAGTAAGACTACGCTTCTGAGGGAGTGGCACTGAGCTAGACACATACATGAGTGCGGTCAGACATGTAGTGGTTGGAGCTAGCAACCAATAAGGGCAGGGCCGGCCCTAGCTAAGACTTAATTGTCTGGGAGTAGGGAAGAAATTGGATGGGAATGGGTGTGGATAAATGTCTCTCGCCTGCCCTGGGGAAAGTGCTGGGGACCAAGTGAATCAGCGTTTCATCCAGAGAGTTCCCAGACATAATTACCTGCCTACAAATAGTGTTTAGCGTACTTCAATTTTGCTTACAGAACAATACGGGTTCCTTCATAACAGGCTCACTATTCTTCAAAGAGAAACTTGCTAAATTTTACTGAACAGCTGACATGATATAATTTAATGTAATACAATGTACCTATCCAAATAAAGATTTCATAGGGCAGTCTCCTAATATAGCATTACTTTATAACGTATTACAATTTTGTACTAATTAATCTTAAAAAATAGTCCTAATTCTAGAGACCTGTCGAGTTAAGTCAGATCTTCAAGGAATACCACATAAGCATGAAAGACATGTAATTTTCCATTACAGTTTTTAGTATAAAAATAAGTAAGCATGTTTGTACTAACATGAATTTAAAAGTCAATGACCGTAATAGTATGTATAAATAGTTTAAGATTCCAAAAGTGGCCATACGCCTATAGCAACCAATGAAACATTGCAATCACTACTAATTCTAAGTCATTTGGTTACTATGATAATTTCTAAACCGTTGTACCATATCCCCTTCTTATACCTAATCCTCAATCTGTTCACTTATTAATACGAATTTTCTCATAATACTTATACATAAACCTACCAGTATGGTATAGGCCATACACTTTACAGTAAACATGAAAAAAAAATATAAAAAACATGCTATAACATTGTCTAGAAGATTCCCAATAAAGAGAGCATAGATGTGGTGAGAATTCATACATACTGGAAGAAAGGATAATTACCTTCAGAAAGAGGATCAAGAGTATGTATCATTAGCTGGAAGATACTGTTCCTCATTAGACTGTTGTGCAATGATGCTGAGCTTCCTCCTCTTTGGAGACGGGGTTTTGTCTGGGAAAAAAAAACAAACGATTTAAAATGAAGACTTTGAGGAAACTGCTTATGTGAATAACAAAACATAATTTTAACATTTTTGAGTGTTAGCCAGATGATTTTAAAACAATCACTTTTACAGCATTATAGCCATTATTGTGGCTTCAATGTCTTATTATCAGGGTGAAATAAATTTCTTATGCATTTTCTTAGCATGAAAGTAAATACAGGCTGTCAGAATTCCTCTAACAAAACAAAATGGTTTTAAGTATTTACTCAACCAATGGATATGTACCGGTATTTCTTAGCTAGAATATGGCCATAGATGCACTTTCGTTAGGTGCTTATCTGTTAGATTTTGGGATAATGCATGAAATGTGATATGTCTCACTACAGTATATTTCCTATGTTGTATTTCTAATGTCTTACTTTTTGTTTTCTTGCATTGATTCTTTTATTTTTTTAACTCAAATTAACAAATTGAATACCAAACCAGTGTACACAGTATACTGTATTAGTCATGTCCTTAATTTGTGGCACAAATTTTTACACCACGGCTAACTATACGTAACAACACTGCAATGTGTTTCTTGGGTATGTACGTTTCTTTTTGATACTGGAAATGTAATTGACAACAAAGTTAATTCCACATGTCAATTAAATGAACACTAATGTGCAAATGTGAAGAGGGGGTGGTTGAGCAAAGCTAACAGGATATTTTTAGGATTTGCAAGTGCTGAGACTAAATTAAATCTACCACCCGCAGAGATAGTGATAATGATTACAAATGTTATGCTGGGAAAATTCAGTAGCGAACAAAAACATCATTACATCATTACAGCATATGTGATGCTATATAATATGAAACTACTGCTCCTCCTATGGCCAAAGGTTATTAGAATTCTGTATGTGAGCATATTAACTTGTGATTAGATGTAATTCAAATGACACAGTGGGTCAATGGAAAAACTCCTTCATCTCCAACTAATAACAACAAATGAAAGGTTAACACTTGTTGTTCCATGCTTCCTAAAGAAGTGAGGAGTAATGGTTAACCATAGTTTAACCTTAGGGAAAAAAGTGGAAAAAAACCCCAACCTACTCCGTTTTAAAAGGGGAAAAAAGATGTAGGATTGTATGTGAAGCTGCAGCTTTCAAAATCATAACTGAGTAACCAAGAACTTCACAGCAGAAAAGATCTACTGGGACCAAGGAGGCACAGACAAGTCGTTAGAGGGTATTGATGGCACAGACCAGTTGTTTGGGGCAAAAATGGCACAGATAAGCTTTTTGGGGAAAAAATGGCACAGATAAGCTATTTAAGGGCACTGACAAGCTGGGGCAAAGATGTCACAAACAGGCTGTTTGGGGTTTAGGATGGCACTGATAAGACACTTGCGACAAAAGGCACTAACAAGCTGTTTGGGGCAAAGGCGGCACTGTGGGACATGTTGCTTGGTGTAGTGGAGGCCCGGGCAATTTTTACACCAGGGCCCTGTGGTTTCTATCTACACCCCTGTTCTTCCCTCTTGTACTTTTTTATATTCTTTTATGTGTTTAATTGTGGTAAATTCTATTTTGGGCAAGGACTGAAGATGACATTTGTGCAACATCATGAGAAGGAGAGGTATAGGTATGGCATTGTTCTTAGACATACAGGCTGACCTATAAGTTCAAGATGTAGGAATTAAAGCATTGATCTTTAATCTCTACTCTGTGTCATACTGTCCACAGCTCTCTTCTATATGTTTTCTATACATAGCAGTAGTAACACCCATATGGTGATCTTTTCAACTAGCAAATACAGAAAATCCCTGGATGAACTCCATTTAACCTAACCAGGAACACTTTTAAGCTACAGATTAGTTATGGTTCCTAAAGGACTGGTTCACTTGCAAACAAGAGATTAATCTTTTCACATAGACTCCATATAGTATAGCTCTTGAATTGTTAATAATTCCAAGGACATGGAATGATTTATTGTCCTGCTATCTTGCTTCACACAGTGTACTCTAAAGTACACCCCCTGCTACATTTTACCAGGGCCACCTTCAAAAATCTTGGGGCTCAGTACTTGCTTAAGGCCTGGGTCTTAAAAATGCTGAGGCCCCCTGCCCGACGTACAGTTAGGCCCCCAAGCTCTAAAAATCAGACTCTTACCTTCAAAGCTCTTCACCCCCACCCAGTCTCTCCTCTCATCCAATCATCTCTGTCTGCCCTGTGCTCTGATTTCTAGTTCTCATGCAAGACTCAAGGGCTGCCCTATCCTAGGTCTAACAACATGCATAAGCATATCTATAACAGTATTTTTATAAATGTACATTATATTCTAATAATTTCAGGGTTTAACCAGCATACGATTAACTGGCTATAAAATAGTTCCCAATTTAACATTGTTACTGATATCTTGATTGATGTAGTAGTAATGAGATACATTACCAAGAATTATACTTCACAGCCATCAATTACATTTTAAATGGAAAAGTAAAAGTTAAGGCAAGGAGCATGTTCTTGCGGAATGCTGGCAACCCTTAATACTACTAACCTTGCTTGGAGATGTAATTGTTTCAGTCCAAGTCTGCATAGAAAAAAGTTACAAATTAAACAAGATACACAAATAATTTATTATACATACATGCAAGATGTTAATATATGTCTTGTGACATATATATAGTTTTGTACAGATTAATAACGTTAAATTAACAGTGAGTGGCATTGCAATGGTTAGAACTATAGGACGAGAATATGGGAGCTGAAACATAGATAAGTGTGGGTAGAGGAGTATTCTTTTACAAAGGGATTCCTACAAACATAAATACACATAATTAAAATGATGTTTTCACCCATTCCTTGTGCATTTTTTTTCCACCCTGTTTGCTAGAATGCCCATATATCATCAATGACAAAGGGGGTACCAAAGTATTTTTCAATCTCTATTATGGCTGCATAAATTAGTTTCCATTTTTTAATACTCACAACATTTTCATAATGTGTTATATGATTAAATATTTACACACAAGTTACAGATCATCAGTAATTTGAGTTTTTAATTAGGATAAAAATGTAATTTAGATATATTCCTCTTGTATCTGTATGTAAATTGCTGCACTGTAGTTGTCGATGTCTGTAAAATTTTCATCTTGTACAACGCTGCGGAATCTGTCGCCGCTTTACAAATAAAATATAATAATAATAATATATTTTAATACTTTCAAAAACAAAGATTTCCATGCAGGTTAACAATGTCCCAAGTGTCTTACTTAAGTTTAATTCCACTGCTTATAAGTCTGTAAGCCAAGTCTTTCATTGCTTCTATGCAGTAACAAATGAACAAATCTTTAGTTCATCATCCACTCTGATTCCTGGAGCAACATAATTGTGTGCCTCATTAAAGTTATTTTAAACCCATGTACTTTCCCAGATCAATGTTTCTTAGTGAGGCACTGGGCTTGCTCAACCTTCCTTGTCAATATTTGAACCCTGTTAAAATGTACTACAGTACATGATATTTTAATGACACTTTACCCAAAAGCAGATTTGGAAAGGCATGCAACACTTGTCTTGAAACATACTGCTAGGGGAGCCCTGAGGTATGATGTTGTGTCACTGGAAACACAACCCCTGCATTCTTTTGTAGACCTCAAGCTCTAGCCAGGATGTTTACCCAAAAAGACACTCCAAAACACTGCACACCTATGAATGACTGTGGGAAGAGGGAGCTATATCAGTGGTGGGATTCAATTTTTTTAGTAACCACTAAAGTACGAGATTTCGTACTAAAAAAATTAAAATCTCACACACACTCTCAGGCAGTCTCTCTCTCACACACACACAGACTCAGGCAGTCTCTCTCTCTCACACACACACACACACAGACTCAGGCAGTCCCTCTCTCTCTCTCACACACACACTGACTGAGGCAGTCTCTCCCACACACACACACACAGAGACTCATGCAGTCTCCCTCACACACAGAGACCCAGGTAACTCTGTCCCCAGTTTCCCATAGGCATCTTGGGTCACTAAATAGCTTCCCATAGACCCATGTTTAGTGACAAAGATGCCTATGGGAAACTGGGCACAGAATTTGCCTTTGCCCCCCGTTTCCCCATAGGCATCTTTGTCACTAAACATAAGACTATGGGAAGCTATTTAGTGACAAAGATGCCTATAGGAAATTGGGGACAGAGTTTGCCTTTGCCCCCAGTCTCCCATAGCCATCTTTGTCCCAGCCTCCCACTGCCAAGCATGCCCCAGTTACTTCAACTTACCTGACCGAAGACCCCGTTGTGCACTCTGTTGGATTCCCGCTGCTGCTGCCGGTGGCTCCACCCACCCTCCTCACTGAACTGTGCTGGCACCACCCACAAAGGTCATTGAGCAGTGCTGGTGCCGCCCACGAACACGAAAGTTATTGTGCGGCTGACTCACTTCTATTTCAAATCGACAGGGGTGGCATTTTAAGAAGCCGTCCCCGTTGATCTGAAATAGAAGTGAGTCATCTGACCAGCGCGACTCAGTGACCTTTGTGGGCTGTGACAGCCACGTTCAATGAGGAGGGTGGGTGAAGCCGCCGGCAGCAGCGGGGTTGTCTGCATCTCACAGACGTCCGCTACTGCCCGAAAGGAGGATCCAAGTCCTCTGCAGCTCCGCGGGGGATCTGGATCCTAAACTCAATTATAGGCTGCAACACCACTTTAAGTTGGGGGAAAGTGCGGTCTATAATAGGGTAATTAAGAAACAGTTTGCGCGAACTGATCATTTTTTAAGAAACAGAATGATCTTTGGGTAACATAAAGGTAGGAGAATTGGGAGTTTTCCCACAAAAGTACTTGTATTTGCTCGATTATAAGACGAGGATTTTTTCATACCAAAAGTAGAAACATACCAAAACAGTAAATTTCTGTGGAAAAAAATTGCCACAACAAAGTTTGACAAAGCCTAGTAATATAATGAATGCATCAAAGAGTTAAAATACTAGCATTTGAAATACCCTGGGGGTAAATTAAATTAGCCAGCTGCAAAAATGTCCCAAATAGGACATGGGGACTAATATACCAGATTTGAAAACATAAAACAATTAGGTATTTCTAAACCTATTTCTGCTATTTCCTATTTTTTTCAATTTTCACCATATTTTATATTTTTTATGGTAAATTAGATCAAAATAATGGTACCATAAGAAAGCCCTTCTTGCCCTGAACAAAAGAATACAAACCTTGTGTGGGTACAGTAAAGGAAAAGAAGAAAATTACAGCAAAACACGACCACCGCGAAAATGTTAAAATAGCAACCATCTGAAACGTTTAAATGTGGCAAATAAGCAAAAATATAAAAAAAATCGGTAAGAGGGCTAATAGATTTTACAGCACTTTAAGTTTTAGCACGCAAATATTCCCAAATCTCACAAAACACTCACAGACAGAGTTTAAAACACAACACATACATACTGCCACATTCTGTGCAACCAATCAGTGAGTTAGTATGGCAGGAGATGTGACTGGGGTCTCTACAGACCCCCCTGAATCCCTGCGCATCATGGGGATTCCTCAGTAACATCAGCTAAAGGAAACTTCCTTTCTGGCACTTAAATCCCTGCTGAATGTAATGGCACTCAGAAGGAAGGAGCTGTGTGATGTATTTTAACACTGTTCACCCTAACTTTAAATTAAAGCTATTGGATTAGTCTTACAATTGTGCCCTTACTTAGCAAATGTATTTATTCTGAGCCAGCCTATTCATTGGCATGTAAGCCGTCTTGTCACAAATAATTGGACTTAACCTAAATTTCATGGCAGGGTTGGACTAGGGATAACGAGGCAGGTCTGGCATTTTAACGCCTATGGCCAGGTAATGACATATGTGCAGTCAACAGCTTGCTGATGGGGCGTGCCGCCGAGCATATGCAGCCAGTGGCCACACACTGCAGCACTCAATCTAGGGTGAGCTCTTACCCAGTCTGCCAGATGGCTAGTGTCTCTTTCATTGTCTTAAAAAGCATAAAGCTTCTCAAGAAAAACTGGTTATTTACTTTTCAGTGCCTAGGCATAATAGGAGTTGTAATCTACACCAGATGGAGTGACAGATTGTCAATCAACAATGTTGTGACATATAATAGCTCAATAAATAGTGAATGAAGGAGACAAGCATTTTCCGATACACAGCTTGGCGCCTTTATGTCCTATTAAAGGTCAGAGATTCTGAAATGAATGTATGGTTTTCACATCCACTGGATCTGGCATAAAAAAATATTCTTGTATAATCAAATATGCCATAAAGATGAAATTATTAAATCTAATTCCACTAGAGAATATACTCATCTCTAAGTAGACAGATATTTGTGCGTTGTGGGAAAATATTATGGCATCTCTTACACAAATGTAAAGGTATTTGTTGGGAACATTAAGCAGATTAATAGCTGGCAGGTCTATATCATCCATCATCTTGCTTGATGTAGATATCTATCACAATGCAGACTACCATGACAATACATCACCTATCAAAAGGCTAGGGCATGAAATCTGACCTTAAAACAAGAATCATTCTATAAGTATTCTCAACAAATCAGTGTTATGCCGCACATGTCCAATATAATCTTAAAGGCAACAGCATAATTAATATACATAAGATCAATAAAGGTAAAGAAAATGTAAAAGCCATATTATTAAAACATTTTGCATATTAGCATGTGTGTTGTGATATCTGTTAACGTTTAAAAATTTTATTTAAATACAATGTATTAGAGTTATGTATAGTTCTATTATGAAATCACGGCTTTAGAGATCAGTCTCTAAACACCTAGTTACACTGCATCTTTCACACAGGAGATCCTGCATCCTGAAAAGGCACATGCCAGAGGATTTCACAGGATCAAAAGGGCTTGTAAGAATAGCAATCCTTAAGCCCTATTAAGCTATTAAGGTGTCCAAATAAAGACTCAGCTTTTTGGTGTCTGACCAGTTCAACTCCATGTTGGTTGCTTCTGATATGATCAATACATTGGTATGTGAACTGTATGCGTTCTGCACTCATTCTCTGCACCACTGTTTTCCAAACACATTTTTGAATAACAAAAGAACAGTATTAGAATATTTAAAATAAGGTATTTTGTATTTAATGGATAATCTATTGTTGAGCTGATGTTGATGGGACTTCTACTCAAAAAACATCCAAGGGCCAACACTTGTATCTTGATTAAAGGGGCACTTCAAACCATTCCCCTTTTCCCTTGGGCCCATTGACTTTATTGAGAGCACTTTCCCACCATTCCATTTTAGGGGTGTCAGGGACATTTCACGGTCCCCTTAAATAACACAAGGTCCAGGAGCTTAAGCTGCTTAATAAGCCTCTCCCATGTTATACAGTGGGGCAAAAAAAGTATTTAGTCAGCCACCACTTGTGCAAGTTCTCCCACTTAAAAAGATGAGAGAGGCCTATAATTTTCACCATATGTACACTTCAACTGGTAGAGACAGAATGGGGGGAAAGAATACAGGAAATCACGTTGTAGGATTTCTAATGAATTCATTGGTAAATTCCTCGGTAAAATAAGTATTTGGTCACCTACAAACAAGCAAGATATCTGGCTCTCACAGACCTGTAACATTTTCTTTAAGAGTCTCCTCTGTCCTCCACTCATTACCTGTATTAATGGCACCTGTTTAAAAGACACCTGTCCACAACCTCAAACAGTCACACTCCAAACCCCACTATGGTCAAGACCAAAGAGTTGTGGAAGGCCACCAGGAACAAAATTGTACACCCAACCAGGCTGGGAAGACTGAATCTGCAATAGGCAAGTAGCTTAGTGTGAAGAAATCAACTGTGGGAGCAATTATTCGAAAATGGAAGACATACAGGACCACTGATAATCTCCCTCGATCTGGGGCTCCACGCAAGATCTCACCCCGTGGTGTCAACATGATCACAAGAACAGTGAGCAAAAATCCCAGAACCACACGGGGGGACCTAGTGAATGACCTGCAGAGAGCTGGGACCAAAGTAACAAAGGCTACCATCAGTAACACACTACGCCGCCAGGGACTCATATCATGCAGTGCCAAACGTGTCCCCCTGCTTAAGCCAGTACATGTCCGGGCCCGTCTGAAGTTTGCTAGAGAGCATTTGGATGATCCAGAAGAGGATTGGGCGAATGTCATATGGTCAGATGAAACCAAGGTAGAACTTTTTGGTAGAAACTCAACTCGTCGTGTTTGGAGGAGAAAGAATGCTGAGTTGCATCCAAAGAACACCATACCTACGGTGAAGTATGGGGGTGGAAACATCATGCTTTGGCGCTGTTTTTCTGCAAAGGGACCAGGACGACTGATCCGTGTAAAGGAAAGAATGAATGGGGCCATGTATCGTGAGATTTTGAGTGAAAACCTCCTTCCATCAGCAAGGGCATTGAAGATGAAACGTGGCTGGGTCTTTCCGCATGACAATGATCCCAAACACATCGTCCGGGCAACGAAGGAGTGGCTTCGTAAGAAGCATTTCAAGGTCCTGGAGTGGCCTAGCCAGTCTCCAGATCTCAACCCCATAGAAAACCTTTGGAGGGAGTTGAAAGTCTGTGTTGCCCAGCGACAGCCCCAAAACATCGCTGCTCTAGAGGAGATCTGCATGGAGGAATGGTCCAAAATACCAGCAACAGTGTGTGAAAACCTTGTGAAGACTTACAGAAAATGTTTGACCTCTGTCATTGACAACAAAGGGTATATAACAAAGTATTGATATGAACTTTTGTTATTAAAATGTTATTATTTGCAAATAAATTCTTTAAAACTCAGACAATGTGATTTATGGACTTTGTTGTCTCATTCTGTCTCTTATAGTTGAAGTGTACCTATAGTGAAAAATACAGGCCTCTCTCATCTTTTAAGTGGGAGAACATGCAATATTGGTGGCTGACTAAATACCTTTTTGCCCCACTGTATTTGTCCATTTGAAGTAGTAGGTATGTGTGGTGCATTCTTACCTTTTGAAAATCTCTGATTTCCATGTCATCCCTCTCTTTATTTTAATCTATTTTTATGCCAATTGAGAAATGACATTCTGTATTTTTTACAAATGCAGCTATTTTTTCATGTATATGAATACCGTATTTGCGCAATTATAAGACAGCTCTGATTATAAGACAACCCCCAAAATCTGAATATTAGTTTAGGAAAAAAAGCCTGAATATAAGACTACCCTATAGGAAAAAAGCTTTACTAGTAAATATTAATTAACATGTAAATTATTTTTTTCATATTTAAAAACTATGATTGAGAAAAATGCATTTCTTGTTTTCATTTCATTTTATTTGCCAACCCGCCCCCCAGTTATGCACATCTGCCCCCAGACTTGCCATTCTGCCCCCCAGATATGCATTAAACCCCTATATACCACTCGGCCACTCTACTTTTACCACATCACCCTAAAAAACAATCCTCAATTCTCTCTATTTTTTTCCACCATGTCTGTATACTTGTACACATCAGGCTCAAATAAAGATATAACTACCCTACCTCTTTTAATCCAGCAGTCTCATTTAAATCTCCATGTCGAATGTCCATTGCCACTCCCTCATGTTCCTGTGGAGCCCTCGACTCCTCATGAAGTACCAGAATGTTGGGTTGCTCCCTATGATCCTGTAACAACATAAAAAAGTGAACCTATATAATAATACATCAAATTATTGGAACAGAACATTAACTAAAGCAGAAAGACATCAGCATGTTGATTTAAAATAAACAAAACAAAATAATCAAATAATTACACCCAATCACACCAAATAACAGCCTTTCTCGGAAATGCGACAGATAATATGCAAGTTCTTTTGAGATCCAAAAACTAACAAATTCTCAGTCCTCTACATGTTGTAGAATGGACATCATCATGCAGGCACAGGATACTGGACATTCTTTCCTTAAATTCTATAGAGCCTCATTCTCTAAATTGGCATAACCCCTTCAAGACCGGTACGTACCTGGTACTTCCGGGTCAAAGGGCACCGGCAGACCGGGACGTACCAGGTACGTCATCGATGATATGCGATCCAGCGTCGCTTTGAACGCTGGGATCGCGAGGGGCGACTGCTACTGACCGCTGGGTGTCCCCAGCGATCCGTAGCAGCCACTCCCCTCAATTCCGTGCACGTGATCGGTTTGCAGCGAATCGCGAGCACGGAATTTAAATATTTAAAAAAAACTGCGGTCTTCAAGTGAAGACCCAGTTTTCCCACGCCGGTCCGGAAGGGGTTAAACAACAATGACTCTGTGACTGTGACTCTGGTAATCCATATAAAGACAGTCCTACCCTAGGCCATACCTTGCATAGCATGAAGCAATAAAGGTTCACAGATCTGTGCCCCTTTCTGCACATACTTCTATCATTTGCTCTCCTGAGGTTTTCATGTGGCCCACTCAGTTGAGAATGCAGGATATGACTTAATATGGCACACTGCTCTGTGTCAGCTATTTGAGGACCAGAAAATAGCAAATTACTATATTTGTTACGTTTTTGAGAGGCAAACTATACATGCCATCAGGCACTAATGCCTGTAAAATAACTAGCTTTCATTACATCACATTACAAGAAATAACAGATAGGAGAACCAGAATACTATAAGATGAAAAGCCTCTAGACTGTAAGCTCGTTTGAGCAGGGCCGTCCTCACCTGTTGTCTCTGTAAGTCAATTTGTTATGTTACATACTACTTGTTATGTCCTGTCAACCCATTGTACAGCGCTACGGAATTTGATGGCGCTATATAAAACAATAAATAATAATAATAATGAAAAGAGTACTAGTTATCAAATCAAACAGGTATCATGACAGGAAGGTGATGATATGGAAGTGAGCACTTAGATGTGTCTTTTAGACATACACAGGTCAGGGTATTGGGTCTGTGTTTATTTTTTGTTTGTATGAGAACAGTTAATAACCTTATGAGTTGTGATTTAAATACCATTGTATATTTTTTTTATACCAGTCCAGCCCTGGACAGGCATGTCACATGTACTACCAACACAGCTCTAGTCCGTAAGTAGTGTAAATGAGAATTCAAAGAAGCAGGCTTAGTTAAGAGATCACTGCGATTTTCAAATGCCAACTACTTCTGAAATCACTATTAAACAACTCATTCAGGAGTAGTGAACAGATGATATCAGTGATTATTACCTTACTTATTACTTCATAAGTATGCACACCAGCTGTGAGTGAAAATAAGCTTGTGCATTACTCATAATGCATTAGTCATCTCACTTAAATATTTCATCCCAATGATTTGCATTATAAGGCTCATGTTAGGAATGATTCCCGAAATCTCTTCATTTTACATTAGGAACTGTTAAGATAAGAAGACCCTTGCTCCCGCTAACATTCTGACAAACATGTGCACAGCACAGTGAGGAAGCTACAAGCCACAATAAATTTATGATTAATGAACTTGCCTATTAATTTTTCCACGACTAATTTGACTGAGCTTCGAACAATTTATATGTAACAAATCCTAGCATTGATTAAATGGCAACATTTTAAGGGTCTAGAAACCATGGACCAAAAACCTATTGGTTACCTGCAGCAATGCCTGCAGTTTTAGAAGCATAATCAACTTTAAACATTCATGGAAACATTGTGAGAATTTAGTCCTTGCCATATTGTGTGTACTCCCATGTCAGGGATAACCATGGAGTCAGATTACTTTGCGGTACTTTGACTTTTGACTGAGGCACAACCTTTCCCCCGATTGGAGGAACAGAGAAAGGGTATTCCGAGAGGTTCTGTCCTTTTGTGAAACTTCACAGTGAGGCCAGAATATTGGAGACAGAAAAGCATTTCTGCACCTCTCTTTCTCTGTAAATCTATCTGCATTATCTTGGCCTCTCTGTGCAGTTTTGGAAAAGGACAGCAAGAGAAGAAGTGGATAAAGTAGAGAGACATTGTGAGAGCATGAAAGAGTATGTGTGACAATGTCAGAGAGAGTGGATAAGAGTGACAACAAATTTCACTTCTGAATGGGAAAAGCCCTTCAAATTCCATCCAAACTAAAAATTACTAAATTTGTCCGAAAACAGATGGGTCACAACCTAAACAAAACATTTAATATGTGTGTATATATATATATATAAACACGTTATATATTATACATTATAATATTAAACAGGATGAAAAATGTAAAAGGCGAACACAGTAAAAAAGTAAGGAAAAGATGTAGCAAATGAGGGAAAATTTAGGAAATCCAGAGAAAAAAGTTTCTTGTGTAATTGATCCAGGGCTCAAAGTTCTTTAATCTGGACTTGGTTGTACCTTTAATAGCCAAAAACTAAAAACATCATGACCTTAGGGGCAGTTTTCACAATTATTTTATCTAAAAATAACAGTAATTATCTGCCCAAACAAAACTTATCTAATGAGCCTTCTTAAAGCACTTAACTAAGCACAGAGATGCTGAAGGGCCACACGGGAGCTGCAATGGAGGTCTGTGCATTAACAGCACATACAGTTGTGCGGAAAATAAAGTACATCCTATTTGAATTCTATGGTTTCACATCAGGACATAACAAAAATCATCTTTTCCTTAGCAGGTCTAAAAACTAGGTAAATATATGACATATTACCCCGTGTCATGATTTATTTAACAAAATAAAGCCAAAATGGAGAAGCCATGTGGAAAAATCTAAGTACACCCTTACTGCTTCTGTAGGTAGTAGGATGCTAGGTAACATACAGGTGCTGTTAATCAAATGCCCTTGAATAATTTAGAATCAGCATGTGTCTGGAGCATTCAGGCGTGTGTTAACACAATGCCAAGGAGAAAAGCAATGATCTTAGAGAAACAATTGTTGCCGCCAATCAATCTAGGAAGGGTTATAAGGCCATTTCCAAACAATATAATCAAAATGGCAGTGCTGTGGTAACGGCTTCCCCAAAGGTAGATAGTGAGAATGGAGGGGGAGGGGGTAGATAGTGAGAAAGGAGGGAGAGGGGGTAGATAGTGAGAAAGGAGGAGAGGGGTAGATAGTGAAGGAGGGAGAGGGGGTAGATAGTGAGAAGCAAGAGAGAGGGGAGGTAGATAGTGAGAAGGGGGTAGAAAAGGGGGAAAAGTGAGAAAGAGGGTAGTAAGCATATTGGAATAAACAAACAGTGAGAATGAGTGAGAGAATAAATGAATGTGTGGATGTATTGTGTGAATGAGTGAGAATGAATGAATGTGTGGATGAATTGTCTGAATGAGGGAGATAATTAATGAGTTTGCGAGAATGCATTAATTAATGTGTACATTTGTGTGAATGAGTGAGAGAATAAATGATTGTGTGAATTATGTGAATGAAAGTGTGAATTAGTGAGTGACTGTAAGTGGACCAGATGTATAATGTGTGCATGATAGATGTATAATGGATTTGTGGAAAGGCAAAGATGGCACAAGCAGGATGTTTGAGCCTTGGGGACCAAGATGACACAGGCAGGGTGTTTCTTGGACAAAGATGGCACAGGCCGGGATGTTTGAGGACAAAGTTGACTCATGCTGGGCTGTTTGGGGACAAAGATGGTAATAAGTCCTATGTGTGTAATCTGGGTGCTGGTCAGGTTCTATGTGGGCAGTGTGGACGCCAGGGCTGGCTTTGGGTTGTGCAACCTATCATCTATGCCTGTAGTTTTATCTCTTGCTATGTTTCCATACATTATTATTGTATACCTGCAAATACATGATTTGTATGTCTGATTCTACGCCTCCAGTGCTGAGTTCACATGTGAACAATGATAATAACAATATTAATATATATATGATTGCTGACAGCAATCACACTCCTATCATGCCCAGGCAACCAGTACATGCTAGAACCTGGACATGATAGGAGTGTGATTGCTGTTAGCAATTACACTCATATCATGCCAAGTCAACTAGTACATGCTGGAATCTGGGTATGCCTGGGTGTGATAGGAGTGTAATTGCTGTTAACAATCATATATATAAATATTGTTATTGAATTTCTTTGTCCTATTTTGCTGTGTTACTTTAAATAAAAGTGTTAGATTTTTTTATGATGGGGGGTCATATTCGGTTTCGGACAGGTAAATGCTGCATTTTTGGTTTCAGTCCAGGATTTTCGTTTCGGTGCATCCCTAAGCCAGACAATGAAGTGGTAGGCCTACACCACATCAATGTTTGGCTTATTATATAGCGATAGGAGTTATGCTGCACTATTATCAATGTCTGGCTCAATGTATAGTGATAGGGATTACGCTGTACCACCTTCAATGTCTGCCTCAGTATATAGTGATAGGTGTTATGCTGTACCACTGTCAATGTCTTCCTCAGTATATAGTGATAGGTGTAATGCTGTACAACCGTCATTGTCTGCCTCATATATAATGATAACAGTAATGGTGTACCACCTTCAATGTCTGCACCAGTATATA
>VKOC01022986.1:0-13435 GCA_009364415.1 Spea multiplicata
GGGAGGGAGAGGGGAGATCCTGAGAAGGGGGGTTATGGAGGGAGAGGGGAGATCGTGAGAAAGGGATAGATGGGTTGGGGGTGGTGGGGCCCTTAACAGATTCTCGCACCGGGGCCCTGAAGTTTCTAGTTACGCCCCTGATTAAGTGTAAGAGTCTCTGGCCTTAATGCCAGCAGGGCTGATATTCACCACCCCCTATCCATTCCTGTCTTCAAAAAACAGGAGGTTTAAAAAGCCTGTCCCCTTAGAACACTTGAAATTTCTAGTTGTTGTAAGAACTGACATTGTAATAAAAATCAGTGCTTTATTAATTTACTATGTATTAAAAAAATGAACTGTGGAAATACATACATTTAATGTATAATCTCACATATTTACAGAGGGAATAACACTTTTAACCAGACACTTTTTACATATATTATACTGCTTGGCTGAAGTAAAAAAATAAATCTATCGTTAACAATAATTGCACGTCTATCAAATTTTTGGGACAATGTTAGAAAAAAACAGTTTGCACTTAAAATATGAAACTAATGTTTGGAATGTGATTGATGCGTAAATACATTTTAAAATGCGTAGCCTAATTTCCTTTATCTGGTGCAGTATTGACTTAAAGAAGAAGTCCTGTAAAAAAATAATTTTACTTGACCATGCACTACAGTGCTTTGTACATTTATGTACACTATATGTCCAAAAGTATGGGGACATGTGACCAACACACCTATATGAGCTTACTAGACATGCCATCCCAAAACCATGGACATTACTGTGGCATTGCCCCACTCTTGTGGGAATTTGGGTCATTCAGCCAAAAGTGCATTTGTGAGATTAGGCACTGATGTTAATCGAGAAAACTTGCAATCAGCGTTCCAACTCATGCCAAGGATGTTCAATGGGGCCAAGGGCAGGGCTCTGTGCATGTTACTCAATTTTCTTCACACCAGACTTGTCATCATGACTTTATAGACCTTGCTTTTTGCACCGGGGCATAGCTATGCTGTAACAGAAAAAAGCCTACAAAGCAAACAATTGTCTGAAGAGCCCAGTGGCAGTGTGCTTTGCACCACTCCTGCTGACGCTTAGCATTGTGCAAAGTGATCCTCAGCTTGTATGCAGCTGCTTGGCCATGGCAACCCATTTTATGAAGCTGCCAATGTACATTGCTTGGGCTGATATTGCTTCCAGAGACACCTTGGAACTTTGTAGTGAGCAATGCTATTTTATGTACTCAGCAGCATCACTCTGTAAGTGTGCATGGTCTACCACTTCGTAGCTGAGCTGCTGTTACTTCTACTGACACTTCCACTTCACAATAATTGTACTTACAGTGCACAAGTTTAAATCTAGCAGGGCAGAAATTTCATGAACTGACTTGTGGCAAAGGTGGCATTCTATGACAGTGCCACGATTAGTCTATGAGCTATTTCTACGGTCAATGTTTCTCTGTGGAAATGGAACGTCTATGTGCTTGATTTTATACCATTGTTAGTAATGGATGTTAGTAATATGTAACCAGAAACCTGATCATTCCACCAACAGGGACTTTTATGACATTACATTCCAAGTACATAGAGATTAATATCTAGTTGGTCCCCCATTCAGGAGGGCATTTGTGAGGTCAGGCACTGATGTTGGACAAGAAGGCCTGGCCAGCAATCCCCATTCCAGTTCATCACAAAGGTGTTAGATAGGGTTGAGGTCAAGGCTCGGTGCGGGACATTCAAGTTCTTCCACGCCAAACTCTTCCAACCATGTCTTTACGGAACTTGCTTTGATTTTATACAATGGGTCTGATTGAAATACCTAATTCAATAAGTCAGTGGTGTGTCCCAATACTTATATCCATATATAATATATTGTCCAGAAATGGAGACTCACGGGACTTGTATACAAAGCACACTCTATCCTACAGTTACAAAATATGGACGTTTCAACATTTTGAACCACAGTGTGGCCCTTTGTCAAAATGACGTGAGCTGATGGCTGGACATCCTACTTCAGGATTTCTAGGTAGAGAACAGAATTTATGGTTCCATCAATTATGGCAAGTCGCCCAGGCCAGGATATTCTTTTCCTTCAATAAATGAAATGATCATTTAAAAGCTGTATTTTATGTTTACTCACATTGTCTTATGTTAAAATTAGTTGGATGATCTGACACGTTTAAATGTAACAAATACTTTTTCACTGCACTGTATTTTATGTCATTATAACTAATTTTGTGAAGATTCAGGGACAAAAATATACCAAAAAAGTGTTTTTTCCATTTTTATGTAATTTCCACTAAATTACTCATATTAAGTGTTTGGCTGATAATGTAAATATGGTATCAAATGAAAACTATATCTCTCCTTGAAAAAACAATATATAGTTTACATACATACAGGAAAGGAGAATAATGGTTGAAACAACATTTGGCAAAAATGGCAAAACAGCTTTGGTAATTGAGGTACAAAAAATCCTGGTACAGAATAGGTTAAAAAGCACCAGACTGGTCCAGTTCAGTCTCTCCCTTACTGTATCTCAGCCAAGAGAACTGGGTGATTGCAAACTGCCAAATGGTTTTCTGTTGGCCTACAGCATTTGTGTTAGGTTGGGAGAGCAAAGCTTAGGTTTTGTCAGTGTTCAGAAGAACAAGGATTTATTTTGAGTTTTGTTTATTTTGTTTTAATTATTACTGCTGTGTGAAGTTTTGAAGAAAATACACACACACTTAAACTTGAGCTTGCTGTGTGCTTTTGTAATGCTATTCTTAAAAATCCATGACAAGCACCTTCTGCTCTAAATGACATTTATCACTATATATATATATATATATATATATAATAATATATATATATTATATATATATATATATATATAGTATATGGCTAGAAATACCCTTCCACGACCCATTTTTTTAAAAATTTCAATGCCCTGGCTGAGGGAAGGAGGTTCTCACCCAAGGTTTGGCGGTCCCTTTGATGCAGTAAAGTTGTCCTTTTCCCTTTAGCAGAAAAACACCCCCAAAGCATAATGTTTCCACCTCCTTGTTTAACGTGGGGTTAGTGTTCTTGGGGTCATAGGCAGCATTCCTCCTCCTCCAAACACAGCGAGTTGAGTTGATGCCAAATAGCTCAATTTCTTATCTGAATCATTCAGATGTTCATTGGCAAACTTCAGACAGGCCTGTACATGTGCTTTCTTGAGCATGGGGACTTTGTGGGCCCTGCAGGATTTCAGTCCTTCACAACGTAGTGTGTTACCAATTGTTTTCTTGGTGACTAACGTCCCAGCTCCCTTGAGATCATTGACAAGACCCTCCTGTGTAGTTCTGGGCAGATTCCTCACTGTTCTCATGATCATTGAAACTCCACAAGGTCGAGATCTTGCATGGAGTCCCAGACCGAGGAAGATTGACTGTTGTTACCTTCTCATCAAGCTGCTTGGCGATGGTCTTGTAGCCCATTCCAGCCCAGGTTTAAAATCTTGTCCCTGACATCCATGGACAGCTCTTTGGTCTTGGCCATGGTGGAGAGTTTGGAATCTGATTGATTGCTTCTGTCTACAGGCAGGGGCAGGCCCCTGGCAATTGCCCCCAGGCCGCTCTGAATCTAAATTAAACGGACGCACGGCCTCCCACTGAAGTGGCTGATTTGGCGGTGCCAGGCCGTCTTTAATGCAGGCAAAAGACCACAGCACCCGTGGTGGGCTGGCCAGTCCATGGGCCGGCACACCAAGATGCCATTGCAGCTGATGCGGCTGCGAGTTGTACAGCAGTGGTAAGACATGCCGGCGTGCCTGTACCATGCCGCTCAGTGCCCCAGTCCCAGACCTGACGTGCCGCTCAAGAGGGCAGGCTCAAACGGAGCAGCTCCTTGTGACAGCTAGAAGAGCATGTCGTTGGAGAGCCTTCTGCAGGTAAGAAAGGCAGTAGAAAAGTACTGTATTGGCACGATCATAGGCCGCACCTGATTATAGGCCGCACCCTAAAATTTAGATTTAGATTAGTGGAATAGTAAAACAGTATTCTAACTAACACACTGTATTTTAATATTTTTGGTATCTATTATGCAGTTAGTTAACATATGTTACATACAAACAGAAAACCAATAGCCATGTTAATGCACCTTACTTATAGATATGCCCCTTTGCCCCAGATATGCCTCTTTCCTCCACCAGATATGCCACTCTGCCCCCCGATATGTTGCCACTCTGCCTCCACCAGATATGCTGTCACTCTGCCCCCTCCAGATATGCTGCCACTCTGCCCCCTCCAGATATGCTGCCACTCGCTCCCTAAATAAATTTTCACCCCCCCCCTAGACTTACCAATGCAGACTCCCAAAACTTTCTAGGCCCAGGAAAAAACTAACTAGGCTACAGGACACGAGGACGTGAGGGCAAATACGCTCGACCGGGTGTGATGTAGGGGTGGGTGGTGAGAGGACGCCGGCCGCATAAGCAGAGCCTCACATTCGCTCTCCTACCTCCTGAATGTGCCTCCGACGCAGCAATCTGAACTCTTCCTGCCGCTTGAGAGTGAAGGAGTGAAGTATGCAGGGTGCGGTTAAGGCATGGACCTTTAAACCGCACTACCCCAGACCCCTTTTCTGGACGATCCTCTCAATGGGAACTTCCATGATGGGATGTTAAAACACCGCCTCTCCAGAACATTCTAAGGGGAGTAGAATGCCCATACAACAAGCCACAACCTAGACGGAATGCAGAGCTGATTCAACTCAATGTGGTGAGCTTTACCTCAATAATCTTGCATTATACTACCTATGATTTTTTGCTCTGTTAAATTCTCTCACCGTACTACTTGCTCTCGTATAAGAGACGATGGGACAATAAAACGACTCCCCTATAAGAAACAAAGGGTCCTACCTACTTCACTCCACCTTCTTTGATCAACTGATGCATTTGTGCACCTACAGAAGCACTTAGAGGATTGGAGGCGATTGAGGCCTTCCTAGATCAATTGATATTTACCATTTATAAGGTGGCCTATGATCTGAATCAAGATATACATATGATACTTTATATTATGGTTCTACAAACATTTATGGGACTACATTATCTTTAGATCGGTTTTTTTTCTCTCTCTAATTTCTCTGACCAAAATGCCTCCTAAAAAGGATAAGGACAGAGAAAAAGACAAATATCAAGAAAGGAACAAACCAATTAATATTTTCAGCTCTCCTAAATTAAACATCCAGCCTATGGAACACAGAATCAGCACCTCATAGGATTACTGAGGCCAGATCCATCCTCTCACCCCCCCCCCCCGAGGTACAACATGAGATTACACAGGACTTTTTGAGGGATCTGATGGAGGGGTATTACAGGAAAATTAAACAGCATCTCGAAAAGAACATATCTCAAATCAGAGTCGAGGTATCCCAAATTTCTTAAGTACTAACTAGACAAGAGGAAAACATTACAAATCTACAGGAAAACAATAAAACACTTCACCATGTAAATGCTGTTCTTACAAACAAAGTTAAAGACTTGGAAATAAAATTCTCAGATATGGAAGACAGATCCCATAGAAGAAAAAAAATCAGGTTCAGTGGCATTTCAGAATCAATTCAAAGCCATTCCTTGGAATACTTTTTGAAAGATTTCTTTGTGTCTCTTATTCCATCAGAGGAGTTGGGACTGTATCCATTTGAACGTTTTCACAGGTAGCGCAAATTTAAAGCTCAAGATACCTCCTATCCATCAGACATAATTGTGAGGTTTACAAGTTATTACACTAAAAAATGTATCCTGCAAGAGCTCAGAAAGGCCAAACCAAGAATTGAACGGTTCATACAAATTTAAGTATTCCCAGATCTTTCCCAAGCTACAAGCACCACCAGGAAATCTTTTCAAGAACTCGCACAAATCCTTAGAAATAAATCAATAGGCTACAGATGGGGTTTCCCAATATCATTAATTGCTTACTATGAAGATAATGCATATCATTTTAAATATCTGCTAAAGAAAAGATGATCTATAGGGGATTTGTAGCAAATTGATTGTAGCAAAATTGATTTTGATTGATATATTGCATGTTCAGAAAATTGGTTTCCACTTTTTCCACTTTTTTCACTTTAGATCTTCGAATAGAAATCTCAGATTTCGTCTTATGATTTTAGTATACACTAATCGATGAGTAGTGAATTTACTTTTAGCCTCCATTACATATCTTTTGCTCACTACGGTCTTGAGAGCATTTATAATAACAATTATATATTTATTCCATGTTCACCTTTTGTACTGTTTTCACTTTTTACACTCTAGATTTTTGAATATAAATTTTAGGTTTTGTTTTACGATCTTAATATACATTTAATACATATGTAGTGAATCTACTCTTAGCTCGCACTTTACACTCAAAATTTTTATAATAATCCTCCATTTCTTTTTCTTTTTTTTTTATATTGGACCTGCATATAATTAATATTGGCAGAGGGTTTAAGCCTCACCAATGACACTTTACTACAAGATCAAATATGTCTTTTGATTGGAGTGCAATTAATCATGTACGCCATTAATTACACCTGTTATTAATCTTGATTAGACACGCTGTTTTTTTTTATTATATTGGACCTGCTTATAATAAATATTGATGGCATTTTTACCTCATGATTGAATATGCTCTCACTTATTTATACTGTGATATTTTGATTGTAGACATTTTCCATGTTAAGACGATGTTAAATTGTAAATTGATTTCAAACTGTGCTGTAGAACATACTTTATAATATGTTATAATATGTAACTTGATAGCAACAAAACTTATTGCATTCCTCCTTTCCCCTCCCCTCACTCAGCTCCTGCGGTGGCAACAGGACTCTTTGGGGTTAGCAATATTGGGGAACTTGCTTAAACCATAAAGATGCTGTATGTTTGGTATGAATGTTTGGTAAGAATGGGTGATGAAAGAGGGAGGACTGAGACACTCGGGCCAATATATCGTTTCTGTAATAACTATGACCCTTAGGGTTTTAACATTAAATGCTCACGGACTAAATTCTCCGCAGAAAAGGGGTTTAAAATGTTGCAAGAAAATAATATCGATCTTGCTTTTATTCAGGAAACTCACTGTTACTCACCTTTCCTCGGCTCCCAGGTTGCCGCAACAGCCGCCGCGCAGGAGAGGGAGACCCCCCTCCAACGCACGGCCACCTCCGCAGCAGCCGCCACGCAGGAGAGGGAGACCCCCCTCCAACGCACGGCCACCTCCGCAGCAGCTGCCACGTAGGAGAGGAAGACCCCCCTCCAACGCGCTGCCGCTTCAACCGTCATCCTCTGCTTCGTCCTCTCTCTTTAACATTCGTCAAGGGGAGCGTTCCCTCATGGACTATGCTATTGAATGTCGTACTTTAATGGCGGAGGTGAACTGGACCGGCGAGGCACTTATTGCAGCCTTTCTGAACGGATTATCAGAGACTTTGAAAGACGAGATCGCTGCTCGAGATCTTCCCTCCGACCTAGACTCTATAGTTTCTTACGTGACGCAGACTGATCTCCGTCTCCGCGAGCGTCAGGTGCAACAGGACAATATGAGAGCACGGGAGAGAGGAGTTTGTTCCCTTCCACGTCCTGTTCCTCAGTTCTTACCACCACCTATGACTCCTTCCACCTTTGAGGAGCCTATGCAGATGGTGTCACTCGTCTGTCGGAGAACAAGAAAGCCAGGAGACGTAAAGAGGGCCTCTGCTTATACTGTGGCATGACAGGAGATTGGGCAAGATCTTGTCCTAAGAAGTCGGGAAACGCCCGCACCTAGAGTGGTTTAGAGGACCTGCTTTGGGTGTGCTGGGTCTGTCCTCTGATTCTAGCAGCACTCGGATGACCGTTCCGAGGCTTTCTTGGATTCTGGAGCCGCAGAGAACGTTATTGATGCCTATTTTTGTGAGGGGCAGTTTATTCCCACCACACCTAAAGACACGCCTGTAAGAATTGAGGCCATTGACGGCAAGACCACTTCATCCGCCTCAAGTTGCCCGGACTACTATACCGGTGACACTCTCCGTAGGAATGATGCATAACGAGAGACTTCAGTTCTTGGTAATCTGCTCTCCCTCTACCCCTGTCGTTTTGGGGTTTCCATGGTAACAGAGGCACAATCCCACCATCAATTAGACGACTGGGGAGATCATGTCCTGGAGTCAAGCATGTGGGGGAGCACTGTGACACACCCATTCGACTGGCCATGGTGTCTACTGTATCGGAGAGGGTCGCTACAGCTCTTCCAAGTCATTACCGGGATTTTGCGGACGTATTTGATAAGAGGGAGGCGGAGAGGCCTCAACACAGACCCTATGATTGCCCTATTGATCTCCTTCCGGGTACCATGCCACCCCGAGGCCGAGTCTAGCCCTTGTCTGTTCTTGAGACTAAGGCCATGGAGTCCTTAGTCTTAGCCTTAGAATCGGTCTACGTCCCCGGCTGGAGCTGGTTTTTTCTTCGTCAAGAAGAAGAACGGAGAACTAAGACCTTGCATCGATTATAGAGGCCTGAATAGGATTACAAGGCGGAACTCCTATCCTATTCCCCTCATCTCGGAATTTTTTGACAGATTACGTGGGGCTCAAATCTTTACCAAGTTGGATCTTCGGGGTGCCTATAACCTGGACTGTATCTGTGTTGGCCACGAATGGAGGACAGCTTTCAACACTATATATATCGTGTCCTTCTTTAGTGAGAAAAAAAATAAATATTTAAACCATGGAGATGGATATCTGGACCTATATGTGAATATTTTTTTTTTTTCTCACTAAAGAAGGACACGATATATCTAAAAACCACTTATTGTTTTTTTATTTTTTCATATCATTTTTTTATTTATTATTTACTATTTAATATTTAATATTTTTTATTTTTTCATAAATACAACTGTAAATTATTTGACTCTTTATTTCATGCAACATACAATGCATTAAAAATCACTAATCCCTCATTACATGACATACACAATTCCTTATTACATGACACACACAACACATCTATAAATTATTGATTGATTTTTTATTTTATGCAATATACACATGACACACACAATACACACACAATACATTAAAATTATTAATTTTTTATTTATTTTATTTTATGTAATATATAACACATACAAAAATCATGTATTTTCATTTCATTTTATACAATCGTTATTTGTTTACACTTCTTGGAATTGGGGTCCCCTCTGCTTGCACGTTTCGTCCTCTGTATGAATAGACAACAACAATATTACCGTTATGTATATTCATATCGGCTTTTTCAAGCCGTTTTTTCTATAATAGCCGATAACAAAAGATTCGTCCCCACTGCCTTAAATACTCCCAAATACGGGATTCACACACTAGGCAAATCGAAAAGACACTGGCACCATTACCTTTCTTCTAATAACAAATATCTGTTTCCCCTGAACTTACCTCGGAGTCAGGCCGCATGAGGGACGTGCTAGGAACGGAGGAGATGATGACGCCGCACGCACTGACGTCAGACGCCGGCAAACAAAGATGGCGCTCCCCAGCATTTAAAAGAACCGTGCAGAGACCTAAGAAGATACTCCTGATGAAGCCACGAGATTGGCGAAACGCGTCGAGGACTTTTTATAAGAGCTCTTTTACCTATTTTGATTAGATTTTTATTGTTTTTATATCCCGTGGTGGATCTTTGTTTTTATTAGCAATAAAAAGTTTATATCCTAACCTATCGGATCCAGTCTCATCCATTCACTGGGTGTATTTCTACACCAGTGAAGCATTGGAGGTCTACCTCGGATTTCGGAACACACTCGAGGAAAATTACTTGGATCTGAATGGGCATTATAACGCTGCAAAAAGTGTAAGTGTATATCTATTTGCGTGTTTACACAGACGTGAGATATTACACCATTGTGGCTCCTATTTGTTTTTTGTTACATATACCTGATCATACATCCACCTGGAAGGATCTGATGTACATAAAGCCTGACTGTATGGGGACACATTGTGAGTGCATATAAAAGACGTACTGCGTGATTATCTCCATATACTACTACACTATTCGTTTTTTCTCTCTGTTTTTATTTTTTTAACCGGTTTACACGAGCGCCCCCTAGTGGTTCCCTTTGCATATTACAAACACCTTGGAGAGTGTTTTTTACGGGCTGCAGCTGGGTATCCGGTCATCAATATCAAGGGAAGTATATTGCTTTTTTCTCTGCTTTTACATACCCTATTTCACATTGGTTTTCATCCTCCTTTTTTAAGGAACAACATGCTCCAGGAGTCTACCAGGATCTCTCCTTTTTTCTGCCTTTATGGTCTCCATCCCCAGTCTGGAGACCAGAGACATTACCAGTTTCGCCTTTTCCGGATCTAGAGAAGAGACTTGTCTCCATTCGTGCCACCTAGGCGTCGGTTCATTCTGCACTAGAACACGCTGCTCTACTCCAGCAACGCCAGGCCAACAAGAGACGTTCTGCCAATCCCTCGTATCGACCTGGCGATAGGGTTTGGTTGTCCACACGGTTCCTGAGACTTCGGGTCCCTTCCATGAAATTGGCCGCGCAGTTTATTGGGCCCTTTCCGGTGCTACGGCAGATTAATCCAGTGGTTTATGAACTTTTGGTACCCAGAATGCTTCGCATTCCTCGGCTGTTTCAGGCATCGTTGTTGAAGCCTCTCATCTGCAACCGGTTTACCCGAGGCAAGTGTTCCACTACCGAGACAGCCAGGAGGGGTTGGGAGAGACGCGTACTCCTCAGGTCATTCTCGATTCCCGGTGGCAGCAAGGCAGTTTACAGTACCTGGTACAATGGAGGGGTCTCGGTTCCGAGGAACGGTCCTGGATACCTGCGGCACGCCTCTCAGTGCCGCGATTGATATGTGCGTTTCATGCTAGACGTCCTTCTCGTATTGGTGGTCGCACTTTTGAGAGGGGGTACTGTTACTCACCTGTCCTCGGCTCACACGTTGGCGCAACAGCCACCACGCAGGAGAGGGAGACCCCCCTCCAACGCACGGCCACCTCCGCAGCAGCCACCACGCAGGAGAAGGAGACCCCCCTCCAACGCAATGCTTCCGCCATCATCCTCAGAGTTGCCACGCAGGAGAGGCAGACCTCCTGGAACACGGCGTTTGGCTTCGACGCTCGTGCGCCAAAGCCAAACTGCAGGCATATATATGAGGGGAGATTACGCCACAATCATGATGGCGGCGATTCCCAGACACTCGAAGTGACGTCATGAGGTTTGGCGTGAGATTTGAACTTCCCCTGCGGTTCCTATTTAAACCTCCTCAGTTCTGCCAGACATTGCCTTCTGTTGGCTGTCTATGCCTTATGCTAGTACCCAGATAGCATTTTGATTCTGTTTCCTCGTGTATGATCCCGGCTTGTCTGACTTCGTTGATTTCCTGATACCTGACCTCGGCTACGTTTACGTTTATCCTGTTTTCCTGAATCCTGACCTCGGCTACGTTATATGACTATCCTGCTCTCCGGAAACCTGACATCGGCTTCTTTGACCCTGTTCTGTCCTGGAGTCCTACCTTACCACGGTGTCTCCTAACTACTTCTACGTGACACTCACTGGATTAAACCTCATACTTTATCATGGAAATTTAGAAAATACCCTTATGTCTATTCAGCTAACTTGGAGGGCACTAAGAAGAAAAGGGGCGTGGCACACATTTTTTCAAATAAACTTAAAATAGAACCTATTCACGAGGAAGTCGATCCAATTGGACATTTCTTGATATTGATTGTAAAAATTAATGATATTATGTATACATTAGTTAATATATACGCCCCTAATCGGAGATCTTCTCGTTTTCTTGATAAATTAATCACTAAAATTGTCGGGTGTTCTCTTGATCAGAGGGGATTTTAATTCGGTCCAGGAGCCTAAGATAGACTGTAGACACTCTATGTCTGCCCTGAACAAATGGGAACATCCCTCTCCTGGAATCCAATATTTTCTATTAAAGAACTCTCTGTATGATTGTTAGAGCATTATTCATCCACTAGAGAGAGAGATTATACCTTTTATTCAAATATGCACCAAACTCATTCGCGCATAGACTTTTTTTTGACAAAACCAAGATCCCTGAAAATAGTGAAGGATTCCAGAATAGGGAGTATCACGTGGTCGGACCATGCTCCGTTCTTCTTGGAGATTATTATTAACCCAGATTACAACATAAGAAATAAATATAGATTAATTAAACCTTCCTAAAATTTCGGTGTTACAAGCACGATTCTTAAATCAACCATTCTTATTATCAGAAATAAATAAATATAAAGGATATGAAACCAGGAAAATGGCCAGGCCCAGACGGTTTTTCTTCCCTCTTTTTTGTCTCATTGCACCGTTGTTACAGCGAGTATTTTCTTCTTTCTCTTTAAAGGAGCAACTTTCTAAGGAACTCCTCCGAGCTGCAATTATTCCAATCCTGAAAGAAGGCAAGGACCCAAGTTCAACACTTAACTATAGGCCCATATCTTTAATAAATTTAGATATTAAGATCTATTATAGAATATTTTAGATATTAATATATAAAATATTAGCACAAAGACAAAAGTAAAAGTGATTCCACATATCATCCATAAAGACCAGACGGGATTTGTGGAAGGCAGAAGCCCAACAGATAACACTCGTAAAATCTTTAATCTCATCCACAAGGTCAACCTTTATCGAACCAAATCAGCTTTTATGGCGCTGGACGCCGAAAAAGCTTTTTACTGTGTGAACTGGAGATATCTGGAGGCTGTGTTAACAAACTATGGCATCGAGGGAATATTTAAAGATTACCGTATATTCCGGCGTATAAGACGACTGGGCGTATAAGACGACCCCCAATGTTTACAGTCCAAATATAGAGTTTGGACTATACTCGCCGTATAAGACTACCCCTCTACAAAGCGTACAACAACCAGCCAATCACGGCAAGCAATGTACCTTAACGGTGATTTGCTGGTTGATTTGCTGACATATAGATACATGCACTGCCCTTACACACACACACATATATAATACATATATGTGTATATACATATATATGTGTAGATATATATCTATATATATCTACACATATGCCTGTCCATACATACACATTTATACACTGCCCTCACCACACACCCCTGCCTTTACACACACATGTATATGCATACATGTGTGTGTGTATATATATATATATATATACACACACCAGTGTGTGTGTGTGTGTATATATATGTGTATATATACACACACCAGTGTGCACTCTCACCCCTTTCTCCCCATCTCTTACCTTACCTTCTGTCTTCTTTCTTCCATCCAGCTGTGGGAGCCCGAGGTCTGGCACTTCAGACCTCGGCTTCCCTGCTCTCTAATCACTATGACGTCATCCCTGCGCTCGGCATCAATAGCCGGCGCGTAGTGATTAGAGAGCAGGGAAGCCGAGGTTGAAAGTGCCAGACCTCGGGCTTCCCTGCTCCT
>VKOC01022989.1:0-10398 GCA_009364415.1 Spea multiplicata
TTTTAAACTAGACACCCCATGGGTATTTCAGATGCAAGTATTTCAACTTTTTCCATGCCAGGATTCTAAGTTCCTCTAGGGTATATTACACATTGTACAGCGCTACGGAATTTCATGTCACTATATAAAACAATAAATAATAACAATAATTATAAACACACAGAAGAAAGCCCTGCGCTCAAACTCCCATCACTCTTGGGCGGCAGCAACGGCTATAGTATTCATCAGCCCAAAATACATAGAACAAGCACCATAAAATAGTTACCTGCACACAAACACACTGTACATTGTGAGTAGCTTCCATGTCTTCATGTAGGCAGTGTCTGTGTCCTCCATTAGCCAGCTCACTATGCTGGCAGGGCATCCGATGACATATTTGTTGATGGTGCAAATCTTGTTCTTTCCATTGAACTGGCTCTTCAAGATCTGCCTTATCCTTTGGTGGTACTTGGATGTTGCTGCCTTCCTTGCCTCCTGACCATGGTTCCCTTGTGACTGTTGGATGCCAAAGTACTTGTAGTTGGTCTGTATTTCTGCTATGTGGCTTCCTGGTACTTTCACCCCATAGGTCTTAGGTATCCTCCCTCTCTTTACTACAATCTGGCCGTACTTCTCGTCAATGTAGAGGAGGTGGCTGATGGTAGTTCCACTCTTGAACTTGTACTCGTATCTAGTCCTTGTGATTAGCTGAGAGGGTTCAAGCCTATGCAGAACAGCAGCGGGGACAGTGCGTCACCTTGGTATTTGCCACACTTGATGGTCAGTTGTGCTAGCTGTCTTGAGTTGGCGTCCAATGTGGTCTTTCAGACGCCCATTGAGTTCTTGAGGAAGGTCATTGGTCTCCTGGTCTCCTGTTGACCTTGTATAGCTCCAGGCATTCACAGATCCATGTGTGTGGCATTGAATCGTAGGCTTTCATGTAGTCAATCCAGGCTGTGCTCAGGTTGGTCTGTCTAGACGTTTAGTTTTTTGCGACTGGTCTGTCTATGAGTGTCTGGTTCTTGGAGCCTCTGTTGTGGTTCTCAATGCCTTTCTGAGGGGTGTTCATGTGTTAGCCCATGTCTTCCTGTAGCTTGGTGGCTATGATGTCTGATATGACTTTCCATGTTGTGGGGAGGCAGGTTATTGATCTGTAGTTGAAGGTTATTGTGCCCTTACCAGGGTCTTTTATGATCAGCACTGTCCTTCCTTGTGTTACCCAGTCTGATTGGGAGCCTGTTAATAGCCGGTGGTTCATTTGTGCTGATAGGCGTTGATGTACTATCAGTTTCTACAGCCAGTAGGTGTGGACCAGGTATAGGCCAGGTGCTGTGCTACTCTTCATGTTATTGACATGCTGTTGGATGTCTGCTACTGTGATGGTGCCAGGTTCCTCTTCTGGAAGATTGCTGTAGTCAGCTCTCAGATCCTGCAGCCACTTTGCATTGGTGTTATATGTTTCTTCTTGCTCCCATATGTCCTTCAAGTACCAGCACGTTCTACCCAGGCTGCGAAGCCGCATATCTCAATCTTCATTTTCTCTGTTTTGCTTAAATTCATTCATGGATTTCCTAATGTTCTGTTCTGTACCTCTGACTCCTGGATTCTAGTTCTGCTCTTTGCTTCAGCTCTGTTTCCTTTGAAAGTGTGCCCCATCCATTATGTTTGTCTCAGTCTGCAGTCTAAAGGTATGTATCATTGCTATGTGTTTAGATTTCTTGTTTGGTTTGTGTAGTACCTCTGTAAGCAGTGTTTCAGCGTTGTATTGGAGTACTTTGGCTTAGTGGTGGGCTAAGCGTACTATGGCCATATATCATATTGTCCTAGGCTAGTTCCTGTATTTGTGTGTCAGTCTGTGATGTAAACTGTGGGGTGTCCTGTCCTGTTCATGTCGGATCCTAAGCATTCCTTGTCTATGTTTCAGCTGTTACTCTGCTTAGCTTCCACACTCCCAGCCTGCAGCTTCCCGCACATGAGTCTAGTGCTATGTCTCATGCCTGCTCCAGGGTGCCTGCAGGATATATCTTTGCTTCGTTCTGGACTACATCCGCTGCTATATCAGGGCGCTGGTATGTGGCTGCACAACCCTAGATGCTCAACACCCGGGTGAGTGCAGTTGCCCTGCACCAGGCCTTGTCCTGTGACTCCTTTTGATATTTTTTTGTTTAAAAAATTTTCTTGAAAACAATTTCAAACAGGACACAGGTTTATAAAAAATATATATATATATAAAATGTTAAATATGTGTGGCACAATTATTGGCACCACTATGAATTCATATAAGAAAATATATTTCAAGTATATTCCCCATTCATATTTTACATTTTTAATACACCTGGGTGACTAGGAACAGGAAATAGGGAAACCATAACCTTCTGTTTTACAGGCGTATAAAGATTAGGTAACAAATAGGCCAAATTTCCTTTAGTTGTTCATCACAATGGGTAAGACCAAGGAAAATAACTGTGATGTGCGTCAAAAGGTTGTTGCGCTTCACAAATGGGAAGCGGCTATAAAAAATTAGCAAAACCATTGATTATGCCTATTTCGACAATAATCAGGGCAATAATTAAGAACTTCTAACCACTGGAAATTTTATAAATCAACCTCTGTGTGAGTGAATGGTTTGAGTTGCCAAAAAATGTCCAAGGATCACAGGTCGAGAACTGCAGAAGTTAGTTGCGTTTTTGGGCCATAAAGTCTCCCAAACTACAATCCGATCTATACCTTCAGTGCTGAGTTTGCATGTGATCCCCAGTTGATCTATACCTGCAAAGCTGGGTTTGTGTGTTAATCTGTTGGATTATACCTGCAATGCTATACATGCAAGTGTTGTTTACATGTGTTGTTTATTTGATCTATACCTGAACTACGGGGAGGAAGGAAAAAAGAGGTGTGGCTTAGTGAATGAGGGGACAAAAGGACTCTGGGGAAGAGTACGGGAGAGAGGACCTTTCAAAGTCACAGTAGAGTCAGGAGGGAAGACTGCACTGACTCTCACAGTCTTCCCCTAATCTGGGGTGTGGGATCGGAGGGAGTGATTGCATGCTAGGGTGCGTGAAGGGGGTGCAAAGGAAATAATTGCCTAGGGTCCAATTTTTCCAATATTTAATGGGAAAGTTTTTGTTACAACGATTGCAATGTTAGATGTATTTTTCCTATATTTAATGTGCAACCAGAGCGGAGGAGGCAGACCTGGCACTGGCACATCATCACTGGACAGCAGAAGAGGTGAAACCATGCGTCATCGCACCAGGTGACACCAACCCTAGTGACACCACTGGTCAGGAGTACTGAGATCAGCAATGGTCAGACAAAGTCAGGGCAGGAATGCAGATATCAGAAATTGTCAGACAAAGTCTAGTCAGGAAAAAGAGATCAGTAATGGCCAGATGAAGCTGGTTTAAAAATACAGAAATCTGATATGGTCAAATGAAGGCAGGTCTAGAATATAGAGATCAGCAATGGACAAGCAAAGCCAGATCTGGAATACAGAGATCAAAACACTACTAAAGGACAGCTAAAATCTAAACCACAAAAAAGCAACTAGAAAGTGGCACCTGGGCTTAAGTAGCCAACTTCACACACAAGTACATTTCTTAATGGAACGCGCAGAAAGGTGACTACTGCAATCTGCTGCAGGTGGAAGGACAGAAGGTCCACCGAGCCATGGAGGACACAAGTTATTGTGCTGCAGCCTAGGAAAGCAAAGAGAGATAGAAGATTCAGCATGCCATCCAAAACCAAGACCCAAACTAGGCACCTCATTTTATAACAATTCACTGTGCAGATGTATTATTTATCAGATAAAAATAAAGGTCAATTCTGGAGCAGTGGGTGACTTCCAGAGTCCTTCTTTAGTGAGGGCCTGGTGTTTGCAATATCCCACACATTTTACTACACTGACTCAAATGTCCTTTGACATTTTAAGCATCACTACCATGGCAAACACACCCATTATACTGTGTCCTGAACCAATAACACGAGGTAATGTAACAATGTAATTAATGATTATATCTTTGAAATATGAAACCTCTCACTACAGATTATTTGCACTTAAAACTGGATTTTTTAGGGCAGATGTAAATGTGTTATGTGTTAATTACCACATAAGAGACACTCCTAATGACCAATAATTTGACAGTGCTGTGAGGGAAACACATTACAGAATGCTATAGAAAAACATTTTTATCAGTGTGGGAACATGCAAAGTACAAATACTACCATGTAAGTGTATCACTGTTTATATAATGAACCAGTCATCTGTTTGCAGTTGAATAAATCACACACCAAGCTGAATAAATAGGGAGAAAGAACAGTAAATATATAAGTGGGCACATGCTGAACGGTGCAATAAAACAGACTGCCTGGCGTTTTGTGTTTTTGGTTATTCAGCGTAATTCAAATTATAACTTTATGTATATTATTTATTTTCTTTAGTGGTGTTCATATCTAGGAACTGTCTAGGCATGCTCTACTGGAAGAAAGGGGACTTTCTTGTGTTCCATGTAGCAATGTAGAGGAGCAGAACAACAGTGGAGGTCTGCTTTCATTTGTGGCAGGTGTAAAACACAAGCAAAACGTCCAGTGGGTCTGAAATGTGTCTAGACCCCCAAAAACACCCCCTTTGTAGGTAGGATAGGGCCCAAAGTAATGAACCAATGCTGAATGTAGGAGTAGAGTAGGATTTATTAATAAAGGTTGTGTTACAACACTGTTATTGTTTACAAGGCTCTTGTCAACTGTTCTAGGTTTGGGATGTGCGCTAAGAAGGAAAGGCCTATCCGGGCGTAGTCGGGAAACTTGGCAGAAGGTGGCAAAAGCTCTGGATACATTCCTCTAAATGAGCAGCCCCTTCCCTCCCTACACATGAAACGATAATGAGAAGCTCCACCTAAACAAGCCCCCTACCTCCCTACACATGAAATGAGTAGAGCTGCTGAGCAGCCCTGGATAAATATAATCCCCAAATGAATCTCCCCCTTACCCTGCCTGTGTGCCAAGGAGAGCAGATTAAAGCAATTGACCCAGTATTTAGAAGGAGGAGGTGGTATGCTGAGTGAGAATGTCAGGAGGCACAAAGACAGTGGCGGAACTACCGGGGTCGCAGGGGTCGCGACTGCGACCGGGCCCTGGAGTTTTGCCAGTCAGGGGGGCCCAAGGGGTGTCAAGCGGTGAAAACGACCGCTCGGCAACTCTTGGGCCCCCTGACTGACAGAAGTCCGGGACTCCTCTGCTCGCCGCCGAAGAAGCCAGGAACAGACTGCCAAAATGTTGCATAGCCAGCTGCGCAGCTAAGCAATAAAAAGCTAGCCACAGAGTGCAGCGTGAGGAGTTATGTCTGGGTGCCGGGCGGCTATCACGCAGAGACGCCGCATATGACGTCATATGCCGGCGGCTCAGCAATGAAGCGACCGCCACGAGACAACTCTAGATGACTCTGGGAAGCGGCAGCGGCGGCTGCCCAAACTAGTTTGAAGGTAAAGCTGACCGGAAAGGAAGGGGAGGGAGAAGGGGAGTTAGTGAAGAACGAGGGGTTAGGAGGAGGGAGAGGGGAGATTGTGAGAAGGGGGGTTAGGGAGGGAGAGGGGAGATTGTGAGTAAGGGGTTCAGGGAGGGAGAAGGGGAAAATAAGTGGAGAAGGGGGGTTAGGGAGGGAAGAGGGGAGGATTGTGAGATAGGGGGTTAGGGAGGGGAGAGGGGAGATTTGTGAGAAGATGTGGGTTTAGCAGGGGGAGATTGTGAGAAAGGGGGTTAGGGAGGGAGAGGGGAGATTGTGAGAAGGGGTTAGGGGGGAGAGGGGAGAATTTGGTGAGAAAGGGGGGTTAGGGAGGGAGGGAGTGAATTGGTGAGAAAAGGGGGTGTTAGGGAGGGAGAGGGGAGATTTGTGAAGAAAGGGGGGTTAGGGGGGAGAGGGAAGATTGTGAGAAGGTGGGGTTAGGGAGGGAGAGGAGGAGATTGTGAGAAAGGGGGGTAGGGAGGGAGAGCGGAAGATTGTGAGAGGTGGGGTTAGGGAGGGAGAGGGAGATTGTGAGAAAGGGGGGTTAAGGGAGGGAGAGGGAGATTGTGAGAAGGGGGGTTAGGAGAGGGAGAAGGGAGATTGTGAGAAAGGGGGTTAGGAGGGAGAGGTGAGATTTGTGAGAAAGGGGGTTAGGGAGGGAGAGGGAAGATTGTGAGAAGGTGGGTTAGGGGAGGAGAGAGGGAGATTGGTGAGAAAGAGGGGGTTAGGGAGGAGAGGGGAGATTTGTGAGAAAGGGAATAGATGAGGGGGTGGGGGGGGGCCTTAAAACAGATTCTCGCACCGGGGCCCTGAGGTTTCTAGTTACGCCCCTGCACAAAGAGAAACGCCCAGGGAGGTGAGAAAATAGACAAGGTACAGCGAAATGCACAAAAAAGAGCAACAAGACGCCCCGGAAGTGTAAACGAGACACCCTGCAAGTGCTAACGAAACGCTCCAGCAGCGCTAACGAAACACCCTGAAGGAAAGGGTCCTGAAGTGTGTATAAATACTCCTTGAGACGCCTCCCACAAATTCAGGCTGAAAACAGCCTTTACATTGGTCCCAGTTGCTCAACACCGTCCTGACTTCTGCAGGAGAATTAGGCACTGTGCATGAGAAAAAGAGGCAGAGACTCAGCGTTCATTAGACGGAATGCACCGTGAACACTGCTTGTAACAGTCATTTAATTTTTCCACTGTCCTAGAATGAATTTGCTTGGAACAGAGCCCCTTAGATTTCAGAACTGCCTCAACTGTTCTATCACATAAGGTCAAAGTTTCTCAACCAGAGGTACATATCACACTACGGGCTGGTCTTGGACTTCTATGGTTTCAGAAGCTGACTAAAAGGATTAGTACTAAGGATACGTGTTCAGAAATGTCAGAGTGGCACTTGTTTTGGTGTGATAGTTTTAGCAGTGGCATGGCTGTTGGCATAGATATTTAACTATATATACGGTATATGTTTATACATAGATAATTCTATTGATGTATGTATATCTTGGGGAAGCTGAAATGTTAAGTTTATGTGAGTATACATGTATGTGAATATAAATGAAAAAGCTGCACCAAGCATAAAATCTAGTGCATTGTTACTAAATCATATACAACTGAATGATTATTGAAATTTATTTGTGTAAAAATGTAACTCCTGTGTGCTCCTGTGTGTTAAATACTTTCATCCTCTGGTTTTGTTGCCTTGTGGAAATTGAATGTGTGTAAGAGAGGGAGGCTGTATATTGTTTGTACACATGGTACTGTCATAGGGGAATCATGTAATCTCAATACTGTGTTAAATGTCTCCCTAATATAAGCTGTCCGTTAATGGGTTAATTACTTCCCTCCTTGGTACAGGATGAGAGTATGAGGGGGAGAGAAATACCAGAAGCATGAAGTCACAGAGCTGCTTGGGCATTGCCCTCTGTACAGTGATTGTGACATAAACTAAGCAGAACAAACACGTTCTCAGATTTTGAGACAATGCCCTCTGTGTTGTGATAAGCAGTTTTGTGTGTTGTGTACACAGTACCATAATCTACAAACTGACACACAATACCTACTCAAATTGATTCACCATAAGTAGGTATTGTCTTGTGTATGCATGTTACATGAACAAACCTTTCTTTTAACATTAGAATTATTTGGTTTGTAAACTTTCTCTTTTTGACTGTCAAGTACTGTCTGTGTTGTGCTTCTTCCTCCAGCCTGACGGTTATGTGTACTGACTAGGCCATGGGTGGCTTGTCCACGGTGAAAAATCATGAAATCCAATATGTCTCTGCTCAGCGAATCGTTTATAATAGAAATTTCTAAACTCTCCCAATCCGCCCACTTATACTAAGAGGACTGTTCTGAGCTCAGATTCCACCAGTGAGCGCCAAAGCAGTTTCATACATAACACCTATCATAATAATAACACTGTCTTACACTGTCTAACACTGGCTTAGAGTGTAGTACAGTTTGTGTTCACATGGAAATATAGGAAACCATACGAAGCCTAACCGTCTATTTTTCTATGTTTATAAAGCATTGTAGAAATTCTACCCTGTAAATTGATATTATTATAAAAGTTTATCTAGCACAAATACACTGCTCAAAATAATAAAGGGAAAACTAAGATTACACATCCTAGATCTGAATGAATGAACTAAACGTATGACATACTTTCGTCTTTACATAGTTGAATGTGCTGACAACAAAATCACACAAAAATTCTCAATGGAAATCAAATTTATCAACCCATGGAGGTCTGGATGGGTGGATGGAGCGAGACATGATGTCCCAGATGTGCTCAATCGGATTCAGGTCTGGGGGAACGGGCGGGCCAGTCCATAGCATCAATGCCTTCCTCTTGCAGGAACTGCTGACACACTCCAGCCACATGAGGTCTAGCATTGTCTTGCATTAGGAGGAACCCAGGGCCAACTGCACCAGCATATGGTCTCACAAGGGGTCTGAGGATCTCACCTCGGTACCTAATGGCAGTCAGGCTTCCTCTGGCAAGCACATGGAGGGCTGTGCGGCCCCTCAAAGAAATGCCACCCCACACCGCCAAACCGGTCATGCTGGAGGATGTTGCAGGCAGCAGAACGTTCTCCACGGCATCTCCAGACTCTGTCATGTCTGTCACATCTGCTCAGTGTGAACCTGCTTTCATCTGTGAAGAGCACAGGGCGCCAGTGGCGAATATGCCAATCTTGGTGTTCTCTGGCAAATGGCAAACGTCCTGCACAGTGTTGGGCTGTAAGCACAACCCCCACCTGTGGACGTCGGGCCCTCATACCACCCTCATGGAATCTGTTTCTGAACGTTTGAGTGGACACATGCACATTTGTGGCCTGCTGGAGGTCATTTTGCAGGTCTCTGGCAGTGCTCCTCCTTGCAAAAAGGCGGAGGTAGCGGTCCTGCTGCTGGGTTGTTGCCCTCTTACGGCCTCCTCCACGTCTCCTGATGTACTGGCCTGTCTCCTGGTAGCACCTCCATGCTCTGGACACTACGCTGACAGACACAGCAAACCTTCTTGCCACAGCTCGCATTGATGTGCCATCCTGGATGAGCTGCACTACCTGAGCCACTTGTGTGGGTTGTAGACTCCGTCTCATGCTACCACTAGAGTGAAAGCACCGCTAGCATTCAAAAGTGACCAAAACATCAGCCAGGAAGGATAGGAACTGAGAAGTGGTCTGTGGTCACTACCTGCAGAACCACTCCTATATTGGGGGTGTCTTGCTAATTGCCTATAATTTCCACCTGTTGTCTGTTCCATTTGCACAACAGCATGTGAAATTGATTGTCCATCAGTGTTGCTTCCTGAGTGGACAGTGTGATTTCACAGATGTGTGATTGACTTTGAGTTACATTGTGTTGTTTGAGTGTTCCCTTTATTATTTTGAGCAGTGTAATTTAATATACAGCTTTATGCAGTCCATAGGATATGACATTAAAACAACAGAGACAACCAATAGTAAGTAAGTAGAAATGATGGATGTACAGACAGGGTTGGCTAGTGGCCTTGCCCTGGGTTAGGCCTAGGGTAGCAAAGAAGATAAATATGCAATTGAATACATTGTAATCTTCTTTGAAGGCATCTCTATTTAATACTGAGAACATTTTGGGGAAGTACATTCCAGAGATATGGAACACAAGATAAAGCCTTTAAGCATAAAAAGGAAGAGCTGATAATGGAGTATACATGCAGCCCATTGTTATGGAATAAAGGCTGCCTAGGGAAAATGTTTGTTATGACTACAGAAGTATATGTATGGGCATAATCAGGAAAGGTTCTGTACTTTAAGATCAGGCCCCCATACTCACCTCTCTGCCACTACAGCGGCAGATTGGGTATTGCAGTGTGCAGCTTCTGACTGGATATGTCCAGTTGCCTGCTATATTGTGCATTCGTATTTGGACAAACATGAAAATGACCACGAAGGGTGCGTTTTCGTTCTTCAGCCTGAATACCAAAAAAACGAACAAAAAAAAAAGTGCGAGCGACTCTATTCGTCGCCTGCAGGGGCCTCCTCTGGCATCAACCAATCCGTAGGTTCGCCGTCAGATGTTAAAGGTCCATAAGAGCGACTCTATTGGTCGCCAGCAGGAGCCTCCTCTATCAGGTGACCAATAGAGTCGCTTGCACCAGGGCCGGCCCGACAATGGAGCCGAGTGGGGCAACTGCTCCAGGCAGCACTTTTGAAGGGGCGGCAAAGTGCAAGCCCATTTTTTTTTAAAGCGGAAGAGAGAGAGGGGTGCCGAGTGGTTTTCACCAAGTTGTCAGTGAGTACCTGCTTGGCGCCCCTCTCTTCTGCAGTGCCGGCTTGTAATGCTGAGCGCCAGAATATGACGTCATTTCCGGTGCTCAGCATTACAAGAGGGCACCCAGACCGAGCAGGGAGACTCGCCGCAGGACTGCTGAAAGGTAAG
>VKOC01022991.1:0-21537 GCA_009364415.1 Spea multiplicata
AGGAAGAGGAGGGGTTAACTGGACATAAAAGCTGGAAGAGGAAGGGGGCGCGGCCTAACAAACAGAGAGCCATGAGGAGGAAAGCCAGTGCAGGTAGGCCGAAACCCTGACAATCGGTTGAAGCTACCGACGTTCGCGTGACACTACAATCTATTTTCAACAAGCTTCTGCATCAACCAAGCGACACAACAATACAATTTGATAGAGCTCACCGGGTGATACGTCCGAAAGGCCCTCCACCTGCGCCGCCGAGAGATGTGGTGTGTTGTCTGCATGACTTCTCAGTTAAGGAGGCTGTTCTGAAAGCTTGCCGGCTGTCCGGTGATCTGGAGTATGAGGGTGAGCGAATAAACATTTTCCAAGACCTATCCCCGATAACTTTGCAAAAAAAAAGGGCTCTCAAACCTATCACAGTAGCACTCCGAGAAGCAAATATCCTGTATCAATGTCTTTCCGTTTGTCCTAATTGCCCACAAAGATAAGGACATCTTTACACTTCGTCAACACAGCGAGTTTCGATCCTTCCTGACTCAACTTGGCTTACCTGAGATTTCGATGCTGAATAGGGAACTCTCAACGCCATTTCAGAAACCGCTTTCCGATCCAGCAAGATCCTGGTCAGCATCAATGAACCGCAGGAAGAGGATTCGTCATGCAGCTGCCCCGGCGGAGAAGGTCGGATAATACTACACAGGGAGGCAATCCGGCTTCTCTCCATTTCGGCTCTTCGCCATTGGACGTATGGTAATTTCACAATATGCCTCGCTCCTTTTCTACCAATCGCGGCCTTCTGACCCTTCGATGCTTATTCTACGCACCCCCTTTTTCTGCCCCGGACTCCGGTTATGTGAGGGTAAGAAGATTTGGACTAATTAATCATGTTTGTTTTATTTCCTTTCTATTTCTCTTTGGCCCTTAGGCGTTTACATCTCAATGCATCACTACACATTCCTTACAGGTCATATACCTATACCTTTACACTACATTATATTTATTTTTAACCACGTTTTAGTTGCCCTCCCCACTTCCACGGATTTTTCTCGCAACGCAGGTTACTTATTAAGCTAACGGCGTTTGACACGGTTCCATACAATAGGTTAGTATTCAAACTGAAGGAAATTCGTCTAGATACAAATTCTTGTTCTTGGATAGAACATTGGCTTAGAGATAGAGGGGATATGACAGCATTATATAAATATATTCGGGGCCAATACAAACCATTGTGTGGACATCTCTTCATAAACAGGACTATGCATAGGACACGTGGTCATGCGTTTAGACTGGAAGAAAGGAGATTTAGTCTAATGCAGAGGAAAGGTTTTTTTTTACAGTAAGGACAATAAGGATGTGGAATTATCTGCCTGCAGTTTTATCGGGGTCTGTACAGACTTTTAAACAACAACTGGATGGATACTTGGAAAAACATAATATTCAGGGATATAATCTTTAATTACGGAGAATTAATGATCCAAGGATCCAAGGAGAAATCTGACTGCCGTTTTGGGGTCAAGAAGGAATTTTTTCCCTGGTTAGTGCCAAATTGGAAAGAGCCAAACTGGGGCTTTTTGCCTTCTTTTGGATCAACAGCAACAAATTAACAGATATAGGAAAGGATGAACTTGATGGACGCATGTCTTTTTTCAGCCTATATAACTATGTAACTATGTAAGTTACCTTTGTTGCATTTTACCTGTTGGTTTATGCTGGTTTATTTTGTTAATTCTTTTATTTGTCCCAGTGGTGCTGACAATTTCGAAACCGGGTTTACCTGCTCCAACATATGTCGTGTGACCTTCTAAACTTGGCCTCTTTAAATATTAGAGGCCTTAACACTCCTCTAAATCACATATTACTTTCATTCAAGAAACTCACTTTAGAGCGAATAGGGAATACAAACTTTTACATCGGCATTTTACGCTGTCCTTCCTATCCAGTTCCCCTTCCTCCAGGACCAATTTAAGATTCCAACCTTTAGAAGAATAGAGAGATGAAGAGGGTATTTGTACCAATAAGTAGACACTAATTCCTTGAATTGAGTGAATGAACAGTTTATTGTTGTAAAACATAGACTCATATATCCACAGAAGGTCATCAAGATAAATTAACATTGATAAATGGGTACATGTAGACAACCCCACCTTTAATCTCTTTTAGCTACTGAATCTCCCCCTGCCAGCAATCCTATTGATGGGATTATTTAAACAATAGAGTTCCTGCCTGTGCAATCTTTGTTTGGAACCCAGGCTGGAGCCATCTCTGACTACCTTGGGGCCTTGTACGACAGGTCATTCTGTCACAGCCGTGCTATCTTTGTTAAGGGCTATGTTGGCTCCCACAAAATCACATTGGCAAATATGTATGTCCCTAATAGCAACCACGCTCGTTTTATCACTTCGATTCTGAATAAGTTGGCTGACTTCCAGGAGGGTATCACCGTCTTGGGTGGAGATATTAACATGGTGTTAGACCCCAAAATAGATGCTTCCTCAGGTAGCTCCCAAATTCTATTTTCTATGATACGCAAAGTAATTAAACAACTGAGATTGAACCAATTAATGGATGCATGGAGAACCCTCCATCCTGACGAGAGGGACTACACCTACTTTTCCCCTAGCCACAGTAGATACTCCTGTATCGATACTTTCTTTATCTCACATTTCCACTTACCACTCCTGCATTTGGCTAAAATGGGAATGTCCTTTCTTAGTGACCACGCTCTGGTCTTTTTGAAACTTAATTTTACTGATTTGCCAAAAAACACTTGGCACTGGAGACTAAATGAGAACCTGTTGAGCAACCCTCATCATATTTCTCACCTATCATCCCACCTTAAAAACTACTTCAAGGATTATATTACACCTGATGTCCCTATCCCAGTAATCTGGGAGGCCCATAAAGTGGTCATAAGAGGTCATCTAATTAAGCTGGGGGCTTCTATAGAAAAGATTAATTGAGCTTCTATTTTAGCACTCACACAACAAATAGCTCGCCTGGAGATCCGACACAAATTGACATTGCTTCCCTCCCTCCAGATAAAACCCTCGGCCCTTAGAGCTCAGCTAGCCTCCCTCCTTGATACTAGAACCAAGAGTAACTTTTTGTTGATCAAGCGCCAATTCTATGAGTTTGGGAATAAGCCTGGTAAGCTCCTTGCAAGAGCCTTGAGAGCGAAAAGGGCACAGAGTTATATTACTCGTATTAGGGACCACGCAAATCAGCTACATTTTAAATTCGAAAAGATAGCTGAATGCTTTAGGCAGTATTATACGTCCTTGTATAACTTTCCGTCCTCCAGGAGGGCCCCACTCTGAATCGGACTCGGCTACTACTGACTACCTATCAAAATTTATTACACAAACTTTACCGAAGGACGCTAGGGAACTGCTGGATAGTCCTATTCCGTAATCTGAAGTTGACTCAGCCATCAAAAGTTCTCCAGCAGGCAAAAGTCCCGGCCCGGATGGCCTTACAATCCTCTACTACAATTTTTTTCCTCAACTTTAGGCCCACAGCCAGGTGGGGTTTGTCCCGGGGCGTGAGTCGAGGGACAATACATCATAGTCATCAACATTATCTCTCACTCACAAAAACATAAGCTCATGGTTTGAAAGAATCGGGGTTATAAAGATGAACTTCTTACCTCGTTTTCTTTACCTCTTTCAAACCTTTCCCATTGCACTTCCAAGATAATTTTTTTTTTATTTGGAGCCACACTGCTTTTTTGTATTTATGTTTGGTTAATGTTACCTATTTTCATGCCTCATAAGGCTGATTTAGCTCGCACAGTCTCTCTCCCAATGACACTGTACTCGACGCATTTGCTATGTAACAATCAACAATTTGTCTCTATAATCTATGGAAATTTGCGTCGCCTCGCAATTTATGCCTCCATGCTGCAGTATGTCCGTTTCATATACTTGCATATATAGGCAACTCTGTTTTACTGAACCCATCCACTGTATGTAATCGTTACTCAACTGGTTCTCTAAAATGTTCCGCTCATGTTCGCCTATCTCAATGGGCTTTGCTCATTTATATTCGCATATCGTCCACAATAATGTACTTTTATTGTATTGTTTCTGCTTATACTAACATCATCGTGCATTGTGCTACATCGTTCTTTGTTCTTACCCATCCGATGTACACTGTCACCTTTGTACATGAGAATCTGTATTGTGTTTATTTTATCAAACTTGCAATAAATAGAGAATTGTTAAAAACAAACAACAAAAAAAAAACACACCACAACCCCCACGCTACAGAGTAAGCAAAACAGGAAGGGAAGGGTGGGAAATTATTTGCCAACTGTCTTTATTAAAATTTAGATTATATATGCACCAAGGCTATGATAATCTCTAATTTTATAGGAAGACAGGAGGCTTCATAATTTGCATTTTTAAGGCTAAGCCAAGCAAAGTTATCATCGGGAGCAGGGCGAAAATAAAAGGTATGGAAAGTAGAAGTCCTGGACCTGTCCGCGGAGTGCAGGACGTCCGGCAGGGAGGTGCCTAGACACACAGCACAAGAGGCCGCCTCCCCACTGAACAAATGAGCCGTGCCAGACCCAAAATCCATCCCGGCCAGACCCAAAAGCCAGCGCACACATCTAACGATGGTAAGAAAAGATACCAGACGAAAAGGAGAAACATATGAGAGAAGCAGCTGATGGAAACCCCTCCGACGATGAGAGTCTGTGGACAGAAGATACTGCTGAGAGAAGCGAGCCACACACCCAAAAACGACTGCTCTGGAAAGTATGGGTAGGAGACAGCTGAAGAAAATGATTTGGTGCGACAAGAAAGTGAGAAAACCATCCTCTGTGAAGAGGAAGAAATGACATCAGCATTGAAAGCCATCGGAAATGCGGCAAAAGCAAACTAAAGCCAGAAGAAAGAAAGTTTGGCCAAAAGGTGTTTAAGAGAGAGAAGTATTGTTAGGCCAGGATTTCAGAAAATCCAATACCTTCTTGATGTCCCAGAGAGACGAATACCTAGGACCCAGGGGACAAGATAATTGGTCCCTGTGGAAAAGACGGCAGACCAGAGGATGCCTACCATGGGGAGCACCCAAGACCAGAGCATGAGAACCCGAGTGTCAGGCCTCATCAAGGCTGCAGAGCTGCATATCTCTAGTTTCCCCTGTCTTGGCATATGATGTGACAGAATCTCCAATTGTTATCTTATAGTCCTAGGCTAGTCCTGTACTTATGGGTGTCAGTCTTTTATGTACCTTTGCCCTCTTTTTCTTGAATCATCTGAGGATTTCGGTTCCTATCTCCTTTCCCCATGTCCCTGATAGGATTTCCTATCCTTGCTTAAAGGAGAAGCGTCTGAGGATCTCGGCTCCTCACTCCATCCCCTGTGTTCCTTGCCTTGTTCCCCGTCCTTTTTGTGTCCTGTACTTTGTATGTATTGTCTGGCTATTTTTCTTGCTTGGTCTCCCATTCCCTGTTCCTTGTTCTGTCCCCCTTGCTTGCTATGTTCTGCCACTACTCCGCTTAGTTTCCTACTCCCAGCCTGCACATGATTTGAGTGCTATGTCTCATGCCTGCTCCAGGGTGCCTGCAGGTTATCACCAAATTCTGCTTTGTTCTGGACAAACTCCGCTGCTATGTCAAGGCCCCGGTATGTGGCTGCTATTGTGCAGTAATTCCTAAACACCATCTTTGGGCGCTCTGGGTCATTACAGTCGTCTGTAGGGACCCAGTCCCTGACACCGGGATGGCTGATCTAAAGCATTCAGGATACGGTAAGACTTCCCCTGGGAGAAAAGGTGAGAGGGAACAGCAATTACAGGGGCCTAGAATGGATCATCCTGCCATTCCAGACACCAAGAGACCCAGGACCTCCAAGCATGCACGCGTAAGCTTGTCAGGTGCCTGGTGCAAGGGGGTCTCATTTAAGCATGTGAGTGAAACTGGCGATCTGGATCCTGAAGAAGGTACAGGACTGACAGAAGGAGAAGCGGTGTCCTTGAAGGCAGTTCCTGGAGTGATGGTACCCAAGGTAGAGGCAGGAAGAGGGGTGTGATGAGAATCACAGATCCAATCATGCAAGGCTCCTGAGGAATCAGAGCGAAGGGGGAAAAGCATAAGCCCTGGATGGAGGCCAAGTCTGTAGGAAGGCATGCACTGCAGCGCAGTCCGGATCTGGAAACCAGCTGAAGAAAGTCACCAGCTGAGTATTCAGTCTGGATGCAAAGAGATCAATAGAAAATTGATCCCACTGAAAATTGATCCCACCAGACACTGGAAGACCGCAGAGTCCAGCTTCAAATCACTGCCATCCCTTAAGTGACAGGAAAACTGGTCTGCCGCCGTGTTATCGGAGCCCAGAAGATATTTTGCTTTAAGTGTGATGTGGTTGGCCAGGCAGAAATCATAGAGATCCTTCGTAAGGACCCTTAGCATATGTGACTGCGTGCCCCCCAGGCGGTTGATGTACTGGACCGCCAAGATGTTGCCCATCCAGAAGAGAAGGCAAAAGTTGGAGCAATCCGCGGCCAAGCTCTGAATGGCAGAGGAGCCCGCAATCAGTTCCAGAAAATTGATGTGCAAATGTCTCTCCTCCGCTGACCATCGACCACCGGTCATTCCAGAAGGTCTGGGCAACCCACAACAGTAAAAGCTGGCGCCATATTCCAGGACTAAGTCGGGAAGGAAGATGAAGATAGCTTGACCGTTCCATGCCTCCATGTATTGTAGCCACCCCATGAGCTTTAGCCTCACCTCCGTCGAGAGGGTGATCTGTTGATCATAAGATGGAAACCTGCAAAGGTGGGTCGCTGAAGAGCTCGGTAATGGAGCGGAGCAGGAACGATTGCTTGGATGGACAAGGAGAGAAGGCCCACAATGCGAGCTAAAATCCAAAGTGGAATCGTCTTGGAGCATAGCACCGCGTGGATCAACTTCTTGATCACCTAGGTCTGAAAAAAAGCCATGACAGATTTCATCATCTTGGTAAAGCACCAAGGGGCCGAGCTGAGTCCAATGGGAAGGCAGGTGAACTGCCAGAGCTCGTTGTGCCAGAAGAATTGAAGAAACCAGCGGTGATCCTGGTGGACAGGGACTGTGAGATAGGCGTCATTGAGATACAGCCCTCTAGTAGAAGAAAATCTCTGAGGAAATGGATGCCTTCCATCTGAAGTGACGGCAGGTGACAGATGTTGAGGCTTCTGAGATTTATAACGGGTTGAGATTTACCTGACTTCTTGCGAACCAGGAAGATGTTGCTGACGAAGTGAGGAGAAAAATCTATGAGGAAGCCCTGAACTGACTGAAGGACCCAAGGGTCCAGAGACATGACGGACCATTTGTGGGAAAAGAGAGATAGCCTGCCCGCAACCCGAAGAAGAGATTTGAAAACGGGTAACCTATGGGTTTGTGGTCTTCCTTGTGTAGGACCGGTGGCACCTCGCAGAGGGAAACGGTGCCCGGAAGCGGTACCCTGCCTGACGACTGGTAGCTGGCGGTCTAGCTCCTTGGATATCCAGGCCTGCCAGAAAAATGCTGTCTGGAAGAAAAAGCTTACCTCATAGAGGATTGGGCCTTTGTAAAGGAGGTGAAAATGTACACATGCTTATTTAGCTCCTTTATGAAAGCATCCCAGAAAAGGAGACCATCAGCAGCTGGACCCATCTCCTTGCTCTCAAGATCCATAAGGCAAATTTTTTTGGCACATGAGAGCACCCTGGCTCTCATTGGGACAATGCGCCGGCAATTTCCAGAAGCTTATCCTGGGCTCTTCTGATACCACCTTTGGCCCCTTTCCTCGGGTCCCTGCAGGTTTTGAACATATATGCCACCATCGTGGAGTCAAACTTGGGGGTCTTAAGCCCTTGTGTGTCCTGGGCATTCTGTCCAAAGTTTGTACTGGACCTTCCTCTCCACTGGTTTCTGGATCCATTTGACCAGGGAGTTTGAAATCTGATCCGGGCCGAGTCCAATAGGCTGAGCGTGGATGCCTTATATTCTTGGGTCAAAATAGGGTTCACCCATGGCATTGAGGGCACCAGAATCCTCTGGTATTGCAGCAGCTCCGGATGGAGTCATCAGATAAGGCCTGTAGCCTCTGAGTCCAAGAGCTATGGAGGTCCGGATTGTTCAAACCTAGGTCAGAGTCAGGAGAATTGCCTTGCCACTCGTCTAGTAGTGCGTTGTAGGCACCTGGAGCCTCGTCTTCCTCAGATTAGGAACCATGGATATCCCCACTGAACTCTGGGGCAGAGCCAACAGTAGTGCGTATCGCACGTTGCTTCCGTTTAGAGGTGCCAACATAATGCCCTTACACAGGCGTTTGCTCACTGAGCCCTCTGGATCAATATTCTCAGGGTCAAAACAGGGTTCACCCATGGCACTGAGGGCACCAGAATCCTCTGGTATTGCAGCAGCTCCGAATGGAGTCATCAGATAGGAGCCTGTAACCTGGGTATCCAAGGCAGTCTCGCCCATCCTGCGAGAGGTAAGGAGGTCCAGATTGTCCGAATCTAGGTCAGAGTCAGGAGCATCGCCTCGCCACTCCTTTAGGAGTGCATTGTAGGTGCCTGGAGCCTCGTCTTCCTCAGATGAGGAACCGTGGATATCCCCACTGAGCTCTGAGGCAGAGCCAATGGGAGTGCGTTTCGCACGTTGCTTCCCTATAGAGGTGCCATCATAATGCCCTTACGCGGGTGTTTGCTGACTGAGCCCTCTGAATCAATATCTGAATAGGGACTGTCATCTCGAAGAGCCCTGGGAGGCCGACGGGGGATGGGAAAGTGATGCTAGGGCTTGTTGGAGGGGCAAATCAAAGGAGGCCCTGGCTACGTAGAGCCATGATGACATATACACACACATATCAAAGGAGGCCCTGGCTACGTAGAGCCATGATGACATATACACACCATCACATAAATACATTATATATATATATATCACATACACACTGATTCACATATACTATTATATATTATTAGGAAGACTGGAAAGCATGTTGATTTCAGATTTAATAATATACATACAATTATTACAGACTTGAGCAGATTCAGAGTATTAACCCCTCTATTACCAGACATGAGCAGATTCAGAGAATTAACTCCTCTATTACCAGACATTACACACACAGTCACGCATCAGACAAACACTGTCACACAAACTTCCTTGAGCCCCTGTCCATGCTCCCTATCATGCAATCACTCCCTCCGCTCCCGCACCAAAAAAATGTTTGCCACACTGACTGCAGATTAGGGGAAGACCATGAGATTCTGTGTAGTCTTCCCTTCTTCTGACCCTACCGTGACTTTGAGAGGTCCTCTCCCCCTAATCATCCCCAGAGTCCCTTTGTCCCCTTACTAAGCCATGCCTCTCTTTTACCTACTCCCTGTAGTTCAGTTATAGATAAAAAAAACAACAACATAAAACAGCACTTGCATGTATAGATTAACCCCAAATACAAACCCCAAATTTGTAGGTATACATAAATAATGTATGGAAACATAGCATAGCAGGTATAGATCAACACATTAACACACAAACCCAGTTTTGCATGTATAGATCAATTAAAATTCACATTTTAACTCCGCAATGAACGTATAGCTCAAATAAACAGAATCAGATATACAAATCCTGTATTTGCAGGAATAGATCAACTGGAAATCACATGTAAACTCAGCACTTAGGGTATAAAGGGTATATGTCACACAAATCATTTATACATATTCATTAATGCATTCTCACAAATGTATTAATTATCTCACTCATTCACACTATTTATTTGAATATTCTTACTACCCCCTTTCTCACTATCTACCCCCTCACCTTCCCTTCGTAGTACACTTACCTTGTAGAGGTCCTGCGGTAGGATCGCAAGGCCTTTGTCTCGCTGCTCTGTTGTGGTGTGCGCTGCTTCACTGCTAAGCACCAGCATATGACATCATATTCCGGTGCTCAGGATAAAATGCCAGCACCATGCCTGAGCTAGAGGCCTCATGGAGGCTCTGGGCCCCTTCCTCTCCTCTGCGCCAATCGGTGATTCCTCGGCTCCCCCTGCCAGCGCCACTGATTTTCCAGGATTGAGGCTGCCCGGACTTACAGTCCCATTGCGGGACTGTCCCAGGCAATCCGGGACATGTGGTCACCCTAGTTTATATGCTAGAGAGTGGAACAGATAATTAGCCCTAACAACTAAACAATAGTCCAAGATTTTTCGACATCACAGCACACTGCTCCGTCAGCAACCAGATTCAAGAGTCAGCTTACAAATTATTGGCACAGGTAAAATTACACAAAATGTACCCACAGGTACCTGAGGTATGTGAGGAAGAACCAAGCTTCTCCTTGCACATTTGGTGGACTTGTGTGAAAATCGGCCCCTACTGGTCAAACAGTTTTAGCATTGCCAAGGAGCTCACTGACATTAATCTGTCATCCGACCCCACAAGAGCACTCCTACATTATACTAAAATATCATTGTCAAAATACAAAAAGAGCCTCATAGCACAGCTCCTTAATATAGCCAAGGCATCTACCCCACTGCTTGGAAATGACAAGATTCTCCTACAGTTGCCTTCTGGATGAAAAAAAATGGAGGAATGTAGACAAACAGATGAGCTTATTTTGAAAGATACACAAACACTTGGTTTTATTGGGTTGAGTACATGTCATTGGAACGGAAGCGAACGTTACCCTGCACTCCGTAGATGTGATCTTTTGGTACATTAAGCTTATGGTTTTCCTTGTTGCAAAATGTGATGGGAAAACATGTAGTAGGTAATTGTGTAAATGCTAATAGTTATGATTCCACAAAGGGACACTAAGGGCAATTACGAAAGATGTGATAAAGTTCTTAACAAAAAACAAAACCATAGCTCACCAGGGGCAAAATTCCCCCTAAAGCATAGCTTCAAAGCCTGGGGATTACACTGAACACAACACTATTAACTTTGCAGCTGTGACAAGATGTAACGATTTTGAGATGAATATACCTTTTATGAAAGAAACTAGTCTACTTGTTGCATCATTTTACCTATGATACTGTTGACCAATTGCAAAAAAGCATTTTTGGAATACATCACAAAGAATTTTTGTGAAAACTATATTATAATCCATCAAATGTCGACAGTTGAGCTTCATCAGTTTAGTCACAGAGGTCTGAAAAGGAATTGACCTCCTTTGTTCAGGAGCAGACATAAAAAGCTCATATAACTGGCTTCATTGATGAGGAAAAGCCACTATCATTTTTTTAAAAGAAAGACAACAATAGATTCTCATGACCCTGGTATCATATTAGGTTACTGCATGAAATTCAACCCAAAGAAAGAAATGGGCATCACTTCACCAAAATATTACTCTACATTTTATGATTATTTTTATTAGTGGACAAATTTAGGAATGTGGGTGAATTAACCTAATAACATATGAAAATGCATACATTGATTTTTTTATGCAATCATTCATTTAATATGTTTACTGAATTTCTTTAAGCATACAGAATGTACATGTATTTATTTATATTTGACAAACATGATACGTGTAGGTCTCTTATCTCATGAATAAAAAGCATAGTATTTGTAATGAAAACAACAGAAAGGAAAATAAAATGCATTAATGAGAATAGTATAGTATAGTATGGTCATAGTATAATACACGGAAACAAAGTAATAAAGTACGGTATGTCACTTTTTTGTTGCTTACCCATGGTTATATTAGGCTCCCTAATTAGCATACACCTGCTCTTTTTGACACAGCTGTAGAGCACAGTAAAGGGTAGAATGTGTGTTATAGTACCACTTGTTTGTGTGTTTTTTTTACACTTAATCTGAATCTATTGTTTTTCACACAACAACATAGGCATACGGTTGTCTCAGGCACAGCGTGTGACATGGTTACTCAAAATACTGAACATACATTACATTACATTTATTTATAAAGCGCCGGCCGATTCTGCAGCGCTGTTACAGTCAGAAGAGCAATTTAGAAACACATACAATAACACATACAATAACAAACTGGTGCAAAGGAGAAGATGGCCCTGCTCTTGTGAGCTTACAGTTTAGTAGGTGGTTGAGGGGGAAGTGAGACTATCTACCTGCTCTCCTTCCCTTCTCACTATCTACCCCTCTCGCCCTCTGAAGTTACCTTGTAGAGGTCCTGCGGTGGTAGCGCGAGGGCTTTGTCTCCCTGGTCTGCTGCAATGTTTCACTGCTGAGCACCGGTATATGACATCATATTCCAGCAATGAGCATGAAATGCCGGCACTGCAACCGAGCTGGAAGCCTCGCGGAAGGGGCGCTGAGCAGTTGTTGAAAACTTCATTAGCTACCACTCGTCACCCCTCTCTCTCTCTCGCGTCAGAAAAAAAAGGACGGGGTTTCAATTCCGGGAGAATGCATTGTCTCGGGTTGAGGCTACCCAGGACCCGAGACTTAAAGTCCCATTGCGGGACATGTGGTCACCCTTGTAGGTCGGTGCCCTGCTTAAGCTCCTTACATGCTATGTCTGAGCACTGGGAAATGACATCATATTCCAGCGCTCATACTTGTTTGTTGGGTCTAACAAAGCAAGCCCCGTAGAAGGGTGCATCAAAGAGGAGCTTGGTGGAGCTCGTGCTAGGGGTCCGCAAGAACCTCCTTTACACTAGCGTCTCTACTACTCTTTGCATTGGCCAAGCAGGGCGCATGTTCTCTCAGGTAAGAAAGGAGGGCAGGAGGCCCCCTACCTTGTACCGGTTGCATTCCCCAGATGGTGGCCCTGGTCTTATATTCATCCATGCTTGACAATGCTACCTGTTTCCCTCTTTATGTCTTATATTCACATACCTCCCAACATTTCAAATGGCGCAACTCACCAATACAAGCAATTGCACTTTACAATGTTGCACTGGCTTTGCCACTTTAAACACACTTCATTTTTGTCTGACAGTCATGCATATTAAAATAACCACGCTGTCTTTACACACACCTGCCCATAAACACACATATACACATACACCGCCCTGACACCCGTCTGCCCATAAACACACACATATACACAAACACTGCCCTTACACACCAGCTTACAAATACCTATACTGCTCTTACACAAACCTGTCCATGCACATACACACAAACACATACTATGTCCTTACACACACCTGCCTTTACACACACATATACACATACACTGCCTTTACACACACATATACACATACAAAACCCCTTTCTCTCCATCTCTTACCTCTTCCTCCATCCTCCATCTGTCTTCCTCCATCCTCCATCCTGTGGTGGGAGTGCTAGGTCTGTGACTTCACCACACACCGGCTATTGGTGCAGAGAGCTGGGGTAAGACGTCATATCCCGGCGCTCGGCATCATTTGCCGGCACATAGAGATTAGGGAGCAGTAAAGCGAGGTCTGAAGTGACAGACCACGCACTCCATAATGTTGAGCCAACTAGAGGGAGATTGTGATCTCCCAACTAGTCCTGCAGGCTGCAGCTGCCGATCAGGTGGCTGTGAGCCCCCTCGGATGTATGTTACAAAGTAAACTGGCAGCTACACTAACCTGCCTCGTCTGTGTACTGATCCCTGGCCACAGACAGGCACAGGATCATTTATTTCACCTATAGTGACCTCTCTCACTGTTTTTTTGCATTTAAATGTACATGTGAAGCTTCTGTGTGTAAAACAACAAGTTAAAACATAGGGCAGAGATAGGTAAAAGTATTGCTGTTGTTTGTAGCCAAAACAATTATGCTGACATTTATTTCACCTTACAGAAGTTAATATTTGTGATTGTGTGTCTGCGCATTATCTAATCAATTCCCTGTCTTGAAGTTATTTTCCTTCACTCAACCCCTCTTATAAAGGCTGCTTGAATCAATAACAATCCACAACATACTCCAATGGCTCGATTATAGACTGAACCGGAGTATAGGCCGCACCCTTAACGTTTGGTGCTGTTTTAAAGAAAATCTGTATTTAACATTTTTGGTATCTATTATACAGTTAGTCAGCATATGTTATATACAAACAGAAAACCAATAGCCATTATAAGGTCTCTTTTTAATTCATAATGCACCTTACTTATATATATATATATATATGCCACTACTACCCCCCCAGATATGCCACTCTGCTCTGCTGATATTCTTTATGCCCCAGATATGCTTTATGCCCCCCAGATATGGCACTCTGATCCCCAAATATGCTACTTTCCCCCACTCCTCTCAACTTACCAATCCACCCCCAGACTCCCTGGTGTCATGCGGGGGTAGCCAGCGGACGTCTGTGCGATGCGTGTAGACGACCTCTGCTTCTGCTCGCCACTTCTGTCTGGGCTTCTATGCCATCGCTTCATCATAGAAGCCCCGGCAGAAGTGGTAGCAGCAGCGGAAGTTGTCTGCGTGCATCGCACAGATGTTCACTGGCTGCCAGAGAGGAGGATACAGGTCTCCTGCAGCACTGCGGGGGATCCTCCTCTCTGGCAGCCGTTCAACATCTGCAACATCAGACAACCTCCGCTGCTGGCCGGTACTTCTGCTGGGTCATCTATGGTGGAGCACCAGAAGGTCATGTAATGCCGGGGCTCCGTCATAGAAACCCCGGCAGAAGTGCCGGCAGCAGCGGGGTTGTCTGCAGACGTCCACCGGGTGCCAGAGAGGAGGATACAGGTCTCCTGCAGCACTGCGGGGGATCCTGCTCTCTGGCCGCCGTTCAACATCTACAACATCAGACAACCTCCGCTGCTGGCCGGTACTTCTGCTGGGTCATCTATGGTGGAGCACCGAAAGTTCATGTAATGCCGGGGCTCTATCATAGAAACCCCGGCGGAAGTGCTGGCAGCAGCGGGTTGTCTGCAGATGTCCACCGGCTGCCGGACAGGAGGATTCAGCTCCCCTGCAGTGCTGCGGGAGACCTGGATCCTAACCCTGCTGATTTCCTGCAGCAGGGCTAAATGAAAAAGAAAAACCTGCCCAGCGCCTGGAACTGCATGTCCCGGGCGTCGGGCGATAAGAATTGTGCATCCCTGCACTAAAACCCCATTATAGGCCACACCCCCACGGTAACAAATAGTTTGAGTACAGCAGGGTGATAGTTTTTTATAGCTAGACAAATATGAGCGATGTTAGAAAAAGAAAACAGTCTACAACTGGAGGGTCAAAGTTTTACTTTGCAGAGAGAGTAGTAGGGAAATGGAACAGACTCCCATTAGAGGTGGTACAGAATAATACAAGTGATTTTAAAAATGCTTGGGATATGCATAAAGCTATCCGGAATCTACGACAAGACCAAGAACTAATTAAGATCTAAGTCCCTGTACCAGGAAAAATGGGTAGATCAATGGTTCTTATCTATCAGCAAATTCTATGTAAGTATTTAATACTATTAAGACAGAGATTTGGTCATAAAAATGTAAAAGAGGTGTAATAGAGAATTAACTAGGATGTAACAAAGTATTGGTGTAGGCATTCTTATAGAGAGAATTTCATCAAATGTTTAGAAATATCAAAGAGTACCGATTATTCTACACAAATACAATTTTTAAGCATAAAAAAGACAAAATACTTTACATAAAATATTACATATATTACATATACATTTATTATTTACACGTATTCTGTGGTGTTGTAACCCATACATTTGGTGCAAGTTTTTTGAGATAGGATTTTTTTTTGTGATAAACAATGAAGAAAAGTAATGAGATCAGACTTGCATTCACCACCCTATAGTGACTACACTGCAACATTTAATGTTAGCTGTCTTATGGCCACAAAAGATCCATTGTTAAGTAAGCCTATTTCTACAGCAAGTACTGGATGTGGGTATAAGGAAATGAAGCACAGTACCAACTCAGTTCAAAGTATGATTTACTATATGAAGAAAAACCCGTGTTAAGAAGAAAAGCTTATGAAACACCATTTTAATATTAAGTGAAGACTATAGATCAATTTTAATGTACACTCTGTGTATCCTTGCTCATGTATACTATGTGACTGATGTATCAATAAACGAAGAATTAAAAAAAAAGACTAAAGATCAATTATTATTATTAGCCAATTTTAAAAAAATAATATTAGTTTCATAACCTCCAACTCCTAGGGCAAAGTTTATAATCACTAAGATTAGCAGAGAAAGGGTACTTTTGCACTTAAATTAGGGCATATGTTTCCATTTTCTTTCCTCTCCGTCCTAGATTTTATCAGTAGGAAAATTCAGGAGACATACATATTGCCTCATTGTTCCCCAAGGGATAGTCTATTTCTGTGCAGTAGTTTCCAAAGACATATTTTATTTAGGCATATATTAGGTTTCTGACCTGTGAGCTAAAAAAAGCCTATACTTAAGACATGCAATAAAAAAGTTAATGTTTTCCTCAAGTAACATCCACTTAAAAAGTGGAGCACATTAATTGTAAAGAAATGAGGACATTAATGTAGAGTATTTATTTTGGTATGTATGTACTTCAGAGATCAGAAAATGAGTGAGAAATTAAAGTGTCATTAGGGACTAACTATTTGTTTCTCTACTGTGACCAATTTTAAGTATAGAATTCAATCAATTACTATGGCCTTGATTCACTAGCAAACAATACAACTCAGAGGATACATAGGAAATTAGCAAGTGCTAGGTTAAACTCATGCGCACAACACTAAAGAAATTCTAATTTCAATTTAAAATCACCACTTGTACCAAGCAGATCAAAGCAAATCTCTTACAGCCATTTGAGTAATAGTGACCAATAGGGTTCAATTTGGCTAAACAATATCTAGATCCTAATGAGACTGAAACTAATACCAGGCAAGGTACATGACAGGCATATCCAGCCATATGGTACAAGACTGAATTTTATTAGAAATAAAAAAAATTGTACCACCCCATAGTAAGGAAGGGGACAGAGGAGCAGCAGCAGCAGTAGTAAGGCACATGTAGCTACCTGGTGAGGGAAAATATATATATTGTGCAAACCAGGGGCATTGCCATGGCAACAAATCTGTATGTTGGGTCATATGAGGCATATGTGTTGCAATCTTCCAGTAATCCTTTGTTTGGGTGGCATACATTTGTATTAATATGTGTATTAATAATTAATAATATTAATCAGAGCTTTGGGGGTTACACTTAAATAAATGATTATATATGAAGCCTATGCCACTTAATTCACCACTCCATTTCAATTCTTGTCATCCTCCTGCCATGTTGGCCAACATCCCTGAGAGCAAAATTTTGTTCATAAAGAAATTATGCAAAGATACAGATGTTAGACAGGTACTTGAGAGGTTTCAACATACTGTACAGGTTATTTTCACCAATATTTTTGCAATATATTGTCGCATCATTGGCATTAGCATTCGTACAAATCTTCGATAACGTGTTGGATTCCCCACACAACTGCCGAAAACAGAGTGCAAATGTGCTGAAATTTTGGTACGATTAGTCCATTCATTGCCATGTGTAGCCACCGCCGTGCATTAAGTTGCTGCCATGTGATTGGCTGATCAGGTATTTGTGTTAACAAGCAATTGAACCTAATAAAGTGGCCAGTGAATGTATATATATTTACATTAGGTGCAAGTGAAATATGAGTAACAGGAAAATGTATTTTAACCTACGAGGACTGATAGAGGGGTGCTAAGGATGACTGGTACCTCTCTGATTACACTCTCCTCCATCATTCCCAAGATGAAGAACCTACAGCACTCAAGTAACATCATCCCGTCATATGTCATCATATGCGTTGTACAATACATTAACTTATTTAAAAATGCTCTGAAGCTGTGGTTTTAAGTGCTCTTTGGTCACAAAGATGTTTAGATATGAGACAAATATGAGACAGTGACAGTGTACAAGAGTTTGAGATTGATGCTCATTGCTCATATTCAATACTGCAAGTTAATTAACAAAGTAATAATAGTTTATTTGAGTGTAGAGTGGATTGGAGAAGCTGTAGTGTATGTGTATTGTGATCCTGCACCCACAGAGGGTACCATGTCCTATTAATAGGCACAGTCTTGGTGAATTAATGAAAAGCCACAGTTTATTGTATAATCCACTTCAGCAGTCAGTAACAGAAGCATAAATCCCTACAATCAAAATCCTAGCTCATTTTAGCTCTTACTAATGTAGATGTCCCTTACTAATCAGGGTCTAAACTAAACAAAACACAGGCTTAACCAACCTTTTAGACTATCACTTTGTTAATTCCTTAACAACAAAGCCCGTACATGTACAGGCTTGCAGTGCAATGTAAAACGATGAAGCCCAGCTCACTAATCAGTGTGATTATTAAAAATGTTTTTTTTTTAAAAATGTTTAAAAAAATAAAAAAAATATGGTAAGTTTTTTATGAGCAAGTCCTACAATTCACGCTATATCTTCACAAAAATTCCCGCATGGAAAGAGTTAAAATATTTGTATTATAAATGCCCATAGGGTGCCTAGTTTTAAAAAATGTATGATTTGATGGGGTTAATTGAATTGGCTGGCTTCAAAGATGTCCCAAAGACGGGGGCACAGACTGGCCAGATGTCTAAATGGCAAAAAAATACGCACCTCACAAAATTGGCCTTTTACCTCCCAAATAACCCATGCATGTGGGGTATCACTGTACTCAGGAGATGTTGCTGAACACATATTGGGGTGTTGTTTGACAGGGACATATACCAGGAGCGGTAAATTCATACCTGAAGTACAATGTGTGTGAAAAAAATACAAAAACAATTGCTGCCATAAAGTTTGACAAAGGCTGATGGTAGAACTAGTGCATGGAAATGGCTAAAATACCAGCATTTGAAATACCTTGGGGTGTCTAGTTTATAAAAATATATGGTTTAATTTTCAAAAACAGGAGGACTTCCATCTGCCTAGCTTGATTATGTGGGCCGGAACTTTAGTTTTAGAAGCCACCGAGGCTGCCCTGATTCTGAAGGAATGCCCCTAATATGCAAGCGAGTTAACCCCTTCAGTACCCTATAGACGTACTGGTACATCCAAAAAACGCATCCCAAAAAACCCCTATGACATACCGGTACATCCTGGCCTTCTTGCAGCAGTAGGGACACATCCCTGCCGCCACACAGGAGGGATGTTGTTTGACAGACTGGACTCCCCCCTGACAGCACAAGCCAGCATTACTGGCTTTCTGCTGCCTGATCTACTGTAACAGCTTCCGGTGCGGATGTCAGAAAACTGTTTTAAATGCCCGATCGCGCAATCAGGCATTCCCTTCTGGGTCGCGTCACTTCTGACGTCACCTGGAAGTTCACTGGATGAGGCAATGATCACAGACACTGTGGTCTCTATCGGTGCAGGGGATTGCAGGGAGGAGAGTGAGAATCTCACATGCTGAAAAACGGAAAAAAAAGTGTTAGTGATTTTATTTTTTAAAAATCACCAAAATACAATAAATCATAATAAAAGAAAAACAATAAAGGGAGAAAAGTGATGTCATTGTGACATCACTGGCATTAATAACATGTTCAAGAAGTCCCTAAGAAGACCTCTTACCATACTGCACTGATAAAAAAAAAACAAAAAAAAACAGAAAAACTATAAAAAGAAAAAACCCTTACATCTCATTGCCCTAACACAACATCTAAAAGTATAATCCCCCTGCCCCCGTTCACAATCCCCGAACCTATCAAGCCATAAGCATAAAAATTCAATGAATAATGTATACCTTATAGTGTGTTCCCTATAAGTGCTGGGAAAGTATAAGTCTGAAATTTTAAGAAAAGAAGCCGAATTAGGTGTTGTAGCCAACTCACCAGGCCGTATAAATAGGTAGAACTCTAAAACCATAGCAGCTTTAATTACTATACATGTACTGGGACTGAAGGGGCGTGCATTTAAACAGTTTACTAAAGCTCTGAAAATCCCACCATCAATATGTAAATGACTTGGAGACTTAGATGGCTTGGTCTTTTGCAGACTTTTTAGTGAGGTTTTTACCTGATGCAAAGAGATCAAAGAGGGTTCATTTTGAAAATACAAAGATATATGATGTTGGACTCCTGTTAGGTAAAGATTAATCATGCTATATGAAAGTAGAATGACAATAGGCAGCGAAGGCCAGGAGAGTGCTAATCACATAAAAAATCGGACGTGGGAATTGTAAATATAAATATACAAAATAGGGACCAGACTCAATCGTATGATTTCACAGTAAAGTGCGCCGAACTGTTTCTTATTTACCGTATTGGCCCGATTATAGGCCACACTTTGTGTCTTTAAAGTGGGGGTGCGGCCTACGTCTGCTCGATGTGCTTTAACTATTTCCCTTGCCGGCACTCCCCCCACCGTGGGAAGTGCTGGAAGGGGAGGCTGTCTCAGCGCATCGCGTAGACGTCCACGGCTGCCGAAGAGTAGGATCCAGGTCCCCTGCAGCTCTACGGGGGATCTGGATCCTAACCCTGCTCGGCACCTGGAACTGCATGTTCCGGGCGTCGGGCAATACGAATTGCGCATTCTTGTGCTAGACCCCGAATATACATTAACAGGGGAGGGCTGGCAGCCTAAGGCCTGGGGGGCAAGTCTAGTCAAATGGCCCATTGCACCACCAAAGCGACTGTGAGCGACATTCAAAGTGGCCATTGTGCGGCAGTCAGGCCACCGGCGCCTAATGCACACACCGCGTCGCCCAATGGCTGTGCCTCAGCTTTTCGTCCCATGTCCCATGATGAAGAGCTGAGGCATTGCCATTGGGCCTGACTGCCACATGACACAGGGGCGTACCTGTGGCAGATCCTGTATGTGGCACCCCCACACACACACACACTTTGTGATTGCTGTTAATATATATATAAAATTGCAAACAGCAATCACACTCCTATCATGCTAAGTCAGCCAGCACATGCTAGAACCTGGGCATGATAGGATTGTGATTGCTGTTATATATCACAATCACAATCCTATCACGCCCAGGTTCTAGCATGTGCTGGCTGACTTAGCATGATAGGAGTGTGATTGCTGTTTGCAATTATATATATATATAGTGTTATTGGATTTTTCTGTCCAATTTTGGTGTGTAATTTACTTTTAATAAAAGTGTTTTTAACACACCAAAGTTGGACAAAATAAAATAACTGATAACAGCAATCACACTCCTATCATGCCTAGGCAGCCAGTACATGCTGGAATCTGGGCATGATAAGAATGTGATTACAGCCTCCTTATGCTACACTTACACATCCATGTTATCTGAAACCCTCATTCACAAACATTCAACATAACACCCATCACTCTCACACACTTACATTCAGCATAACACCCATCACTCTCACACACTTACATTCAGCATAACACCCATCACTCTCACACTTAAAAATCCCCTATTTTCCTACCTTTCCTCTGTCCTTCTTCTTCTTGGTCCTGTGCTTCCGGTGCATAGAGCGCGGAAGATGGTGGGCGTGGCTTCAGTGCTGTGCGCTGGGATTTGACATCAAGTCCCGGCGCACAGCCACAGTTGCCGCGCGCATCGTCTTTGGAGGCATGTCGGCACCCTGGGCGGACCTCCCCCCCGCCAGGTACGCTACTGGCACGACGGCCAGTCCTGCTCGCAGCCGCTAAGCGGCTGCCTTTAAGGTTCG